>CM022298.1:384117536-384304771 GCA_011799875.1 Thinopyrum elongatum
TGACCTAGCTCCCTGCAGAAGAGAGCTCCCAAAGTAGACCGGGCGCTGCACCATTTTCTTCTTTTGTATCACTTCACCTGACTGCGCAGACGAATCCTTGTTGGCAGCAAAACTTGTTGCCCCCAGCTTGTCGCTGTCGCGCTTGCCGCAGTTACTGCCTCCTCATCCACCTCTCTCCGCTACTAGCGCAGCACAACCACTTGATTGGTTGCCGCTAGATACAGCAACAACTTCCTTGTGGTTTAGGCGCGACGAGTATTGGAGGAGAGGAGAGGTATCTCTTCAAGTCTTGCAGCGCCGCCATCCGCCTCCGGAGTCATTTCAATGGACCTGCCTTTTTTAGATTTTGAAAAATGGCAGGGCGCGCTCGCTGACTTGGAGATAAACCTGCTGAGGGCAGCAACACAGCCGGCAAGTCGTCGAACATCCTTGACACGCTTCGGTGCTTCATTTGCTCAATGGCTTTGATCTTGTCAGGATTGGCTTCAATTCCACGTTGAGACACAAAGAACCCGAGAAGCTTGCCGGAGGGAACTCCAAACACGCACTTCTCGGGGTTGAGCTTCAGGTTGATCTTGCGCAGATTTACGAAAGTTTCTTCTAGATCTGAACCAAAGTAGCCATGTCTTTGCTTTTGACCACTATATCATCCATATAGGCTTCCACATTTCTGTGCACTGAGGCTCAAAAGCAATCTGGACGGCTCTTGCAAATGTCGAACCAGCATTTTTCAAACCAAACGACATACGTACGAAACAGTATGTGCCCAGGTGTGATAAATGCGGTCTTTTCCTCATCTTCCTCAGCCATGAAGATTTGATGATACCCTGATATGCGTCAAGAAATGAAAGCAAATCACATCCTGCCGTGGAGTCAACAATCTGGTCTATGCGGGCAAAGGAAATGGGTCCTTGGGACAAGCTTTATTGACATCAGTGAAATCAATACAAACCTCCATTTTCCATTCGCTTTGCGCACGACAACCGGATTGGCCAACCACGTAGGATTGAGCACTCCTCTAACGAGGCCTGCTGCTTCCAACTTCTTGATTTCTTCCGCAATAACTCTTGCCGCTCCACAGCTTGCTTTCTGGCTTTCTGTTTTTGACGGGCCTCGCGTGGGGACAAACGGCAAGGTGGTGCTCAATTACTTTCCTGGGAACACCGGGGATGTCGGACGTTGCCATGCAAATACGTCGACATTCGCCCGCAGGAAAGCAACGAGCGCGTTTTCCTATTTGTTGTCAAGTGTGGCACTGATGGTGAAGGAACCACCAGTCCATCCTCCTTGGCGGGCACCTTCTTTGTCGCCGGCGGAGCGGCTTTGTTCTTCTTACACTTGCCGGTGGAGCTCTGGTGCGTCCTCGACGGTAGCGCAGCACTCCGAGAGGTGCGCTTGCGGAGTGGGCACAGGACCTCTTGCCGGACTTCCTGTTGTTCTCCCGCCCGAGAGCTTCAGCGGCAAGTGCCTTGGCGGCAGTTGCGGCAGCTGCCTCCCGGTAGAATTGTCGGCGCAAATAAGCGCATCCTTCTTGTCGCAGGGAACTGTGATAACACCTACTGGACCTGGCATCTTCAACACGTGTAGGCATAATGAAGGCTGCCATGAACTTGGCAGCGTGGACGCCAAGTATCCCATTATAAGGTAATGGAATATCGGCAACATCGAAGGTGACCTTCTCGGTCCGGTAGTTCAGCTCGCCGCCAAATGTCACTGGCAGCGTGATCTTCCCTTTCGGCTTACTCCTTCCTGGATTGACTCCTTGGAAAGTACCAGTTTCCTCAAGCTCGCCTCAGAGATTTGAAGTTTTCGGAGCACAGCGGGCGAAATCAGATTCAAGCCGGCCCCCACCGTCAACTAACATCTTCTGTACCTTGAGGTTGCGGATCTTTGGTGAAACCAACATCAGCAGCACCCGACCGCCGTTGTGTGCGTCAGGGTGGTCCTCAATGTCAAAGACGATAGGCGTGTCGGACCACTTCAGAAGCTTTCTGGCGTCACAGATGTTCCGCCCATTGATCTCTCGCGCCCACTGTTTAAGTTGGCCGTGAGAAGAATGCAACGAAGCACCACCTTCAACACACAGACTTCTGGCGCTTTCTGAAATTCGTGCTCACTTGATTCTTCATCATCTAGATCTCATCATCATCATCTTTGTCGCGGCCACGAGGAGGCGCCTGTCTCTCTGCTGCTGCTTGGCCTTGCCGCGACGCCCTCCTCGGGCAGTGCGCTTCTTGCCGGACCCGCCAGCACCTTCTGGGGCCTTTTCCTTGTCACGCCTCTCATACTCAGCTTTTTGCTGTTTCACAAGCTGCTCGACTCGTCGACGTTCTGGAGATCGTGCCCCTTGGTTGCGGTGGTGGATCTTGCAATATTGCTTGTCGGGAGCCCGTCATGATGTCGGCAGCCGCCAAGGCCTGACAGTTGGCGCACGCAAGCAATCTCCTTGCCGGAGCCCTCGACTTTGGCCTTGTCGGCGCCGCCGTTTGCCGCTGGACTGCTCGACGGCAAGCACAGCTTTGCCCTTTTTCTTCCTTTGTTCCGCCCGCGGCTTCTTGGGCCCGGGGGGGGGCGGTACCTTCATGTCAGAGTCCCCCCTGCGCCAAAATTCACCGGGAAGTTTCCTTCCCTCTTCAGCGCGCGCAACACTTGTCGGCGAGGAGCATACAGCTGGCCAATGTCTGGACCTTGGTCATTGCCATTCCTCCCGCATCTTGCGGTTACGCACGTTGATGGAACGCGCTAAAAACCGCAGCGGGGTGAACATCTGGGATGTTGTACTGTACGCGGCTGAACCTTGATGTATTGGCGCAGGGGCTCTCCTTCCTTCGGGGGATGAGGTGAGATCACTCTCCTGGCCAGAGGTTGATGAACGCCAGTAAAGGCACCAACAAAAACGATGGCACAGGTCCGCCATGAAGAAATGGAGTTCTCCGCAAGTGCATTGAGCCATGAGACGACAGTTGCGCTTAACACGAGCGGGAAGTAGTTAGCAGAATATTGTCGTCTCGTCCCCGGCAGCTTGCACCCAATGGTGTAAATGTGAGAAACTCCGACGGGTGTTGTCTTGCCATCATACTTCTCCGGCACGTCAGGCTAAATTGAAAGCCTTGCGATTGGGCCACTGACCTGCCGCAGCTCACGGGTGAACGCTGGACAACTTAACCCGTACGGCAAGTCGCCAGGATCCCCTGGCGCATGCATGTCAACAGCGGGCCCTGCGCGTCTGTCGGACTGAGAATGGCGTCTCTCCTTCGCTCGATAGTGTACGAGCGTCTTCTCCTCTGCGTTCCTGAAGAACGAGGCGCTGGTCGCGACGAGCTGCGGGTCAGACGATGCCGGGAATCATCGCCCGGGCGTCGTTTCGACGTGTCGCGATCGAGGCCGTCTAGGTGGGGGAGTGTACGGTTGTTGCCCCCTCGCGTTCTTGTTGGTGACAGCGTCGTCACCAGTTCTCTTGTCGGCCGCGCGCACTGGGGCGGCATCAGCGAAGCGAGGAAGGCTTGAATGGTTGCCCTCCACTCATCAAGTTTTCTGCTGGTGAGGGAAGTTCAGGAGCAGCTGCGCACGCGCCAACGCTTCTGTGGTGAGGGAGGTATCGAGTGGCGGGTGAGGACTGTGGGTGCTCTTTACTCCCTAACGGTGTTAGAAGAGCCTCTCCACGCCCAGGCGACCGCGCCTCGACCCCGCCAACTGTTGTTGCGTATGGTGACCCCGCGCATCGAGATTGATGCGCAAGTTCATTATCCAGGGAGCGCGTGGCCCTGGGGCGTCAGGACGCTGCCTGTCAGGGCTTCTTGCGAAGGCCGCGGTCGCTGCTGAACCGGCGCAGGCGTTCCAGAACGCGCAGCACCGTTTTGGAGCTTGCAGGGCCAGCAGCAGCGAGCAGAGTGCCGCGTTCCCAGACCCACAGCGCCAAGATTGGCGTTTGCTGGCCCGGTTTTGGACAGGTGGAGGTAATAGGAGCTCTCGCTCTCAGTCCCCCCAGCAGCCGTGATCACGTCGACACCCTCCTGCAAGGGAGAGGCGGGTGGGTTTGGACGTGGACGCACCGATGGCTGAGCTTCTTTTTTGAGCCATAAGACGGGAAATGGCCCAAAAACTAGCGCGCAATCGCTAGATTAGGTTCACAACCTCCTTGCCCCTACTGGCGCGCCAAGATGTCGGGGACGAATCCGCGATCACCTATGGGACCCAGAAGAAGGACCCCTTTACGTTCGGCAGGGAAGAGACGGTCGCGCGAAGAGCAAATCTAGCGAAGAACACGACAGTGCACGAGAGAGATTTACCCAGGTTCGGGCCGCACGGATGCGTAAAACCCTACTCCTGCTTTGTGGTTATTATCTGTACGATTGTTCTAGCTCCAGGAGCGCTACCGCCAAAGATGTCGGGGACGAATCCGCGATCACCTATGGGACCCAGAGAAGGACCCCTTTATGTTCGGCAGGGAGAGACAGTCGCGCGAAGAGCAAATCTAGCGAAGAACACGACAGTGCACGAGAGAGATTTACCCAGGTTCGGGCCGCACGGATGCGTAAAACCCTACTCCTGCTTTGTGGTTATTATCTGTACGATTGTTCTAGCTCCAGGAGCGCTACAGTACCGAGTAGCTGCGTACAATACTGGAGTTCTCCCTCTTGCAGTTCCTCCCCTTTCACGTTGCCCATGGGCCTCCTTTTATACGCACAAAGGGGGTCTCCAACAGGTGGCAAACAGTAAAGGTAGAGGTGGAAAGTTGCTACAGTAAGGCCACTATTACCAGGATGACATGTCCTACCTACCACTGATGGCAGGGGACAAGGGCATTAAATGCCCATGCCTTTGCTGTCCAGATACATGTACCCGGACGTCGTGGACGTGGGAAAAGCCTATCCCACCTGCTGCTGCACCGCTATCTACAGTGCACCGCCGTCTACACAGTGCCCTGCCACGCACGCTTGGAAGAACCCAGAGCGCCACGCTGGCAGAGGCACCGGAGCAGCACAGTAGCACAGTTGTACAGTAACGCTTGCCGCGGCAAGACCTTGCCGCACCTGACAGCTTGGCGCAGCCCGTAGTTTGCCGTGCAAGGTAACTTGCCGGGGCAAGTACCTTGCCGCAGCCGCTATCTCGCCGCAGCCGATACCTTGCCGCAGCCAATACCTTGCCGCAGCCAATGACCTGCCGGGGCAAGTACCTTGCCGCGGCAAGTACTCTGCTTCAGCAATGCCCAGGCTGGGCCTCAGCTGTCCCTCCCGGCAAGCTCCTCTTGCCGGGGCCTTAACTCTTGCTTTGTATACTTTGTTCTTGAATGGCTTAATAATCTTGAGCTTCTCTCTGGCTGTCCTCCCGCAAGCCTGGCCGCGGGATGCTACTACTGCCCGTGCACAAGTACGGGGTACTAGGGTACCCCTATTCTAGTACACCGACACGTATCAACTCCCCCAAGCTTAAACCTTTGCTTGTCCTCAAGCAATTCAGTTGATAAACAGAAAGTGAAAAAGAAAAACTTTTACGAACTCTTTTGCTCTTGTTTGCATAAATAAGCTTAAACAGCACCCAGGTTTTCAGCCAATATTATAACTAACCATGTTGACAATAACTCTTAAAAATTATATTAACTCATATCAATGACATAATCAACTAGTGAGCAATAATAAGATATCTCAAACAGCAACACGTTGTCAAAACAACCATGATATAATATGACAATAGTGGTATCTCGCTAGCCCTTTCTGAGACCGCAAAACATAAATGCAGAGCACCTACAAAGTTCAAGCAGCGACTAAACATTGTAATTCATGGTAGGAAAGATCCAGTCATGATGCACCCAACATTAGCTACACACAATGCATAAGCATGATAGCAGTGCTCTCAGGTTCTGGCACTTATTTGAGAAGGTGATGACACAACATAAAAGTAAATAGATAGTCCCTTCGTAGAGGGAAGCAGTGATTTGCAGAGGTGCCACAGCTCAAGTTTTTTAAAATAGAGGTTAAATAAAATTTTGAGGCATGCACCCTTCTTGTTTACTTCGCGACCATCAGTTATCAGTATCTTCCGTGCTAAACACATTAGTGGCGGTTCCCAAGCGATAAAAGTAAAGATTTACTCCCCCTCCACCAACATTCACACTCCACGGCTTGTCCGAAACAACGGGTGCCGTCCATACCAACAACAATCCCGGGGAAGTTTTGTTTAATTATTTGCAATTTTTGAATCCGGGACTGTGAATCCCTATTACCGCCCCTTTCTCGTGCAATGGTGAGTGAATAAACACTCATCCTGAGAATAACCCGCTTAGCATGGAAGATACCGACTACCTCCTGTCACTCTATGAACAATCCAGGCACACAAAAAGGATATTTATTTGAAGTTTTTAGAGGTGGCACATGCAAATTTACTTAGGACGGCAAGGTAATACCGCATATAGGTATGTATGGTGGACTCATCTGGAATAACTTGGATTTCAGGTTTTTGATGTACAAGCAGAATTCCCACTTAGTACAGGCGAAGGCTAGCAAATAGGTTGAGAAGCGGCCAGCTAGAGAGCAACAACGGTCATGAACATGCATTATGCATAAGTAACATTGGATACTAGCATTAGTAGGATATGAACACCATGAACATAAATATCATAGAGGCTATGTTGGTTTTGATTCAACTACATGCATGAACATGTGCCAAGTCAAGCCACTCGAACATTCAGAAGAGGATACCATATCATCATACTACATCACAATCTTTTTAACGCAATGTTGACATCCAAGATAAATCATTATCCACTCCTAGCTACGTATGCATGGCATGAGAAACTATAATCTCTAATTGTCATTGCAAACATGTTTAATCATAATGGGTTGAATCATGGATACTAGGTTAAACATATTTACAAAAACAGAACAAGTCGAGTTCATACCCGTTTCTCTCTGCCACGGCCAGTTCATCGAATATCGTCATTATTGCCTTTCACTTGCACGACCAAACGATATGAAAATGATAATAGTGCAAGAGTGCCGTGGACTAAGTTGGAATCTGCAAACATTTTATTCAAAAGGAGAAGACAAGGTAAATTGGGCTCTTTGTTAGATTAACAATAATGCATATGAGAGCCACTCAACATTTTCATCGTGGTCTTCTCCTTGGTATGACTCAATAAAAGAAAAGAAGTTCAGAGAAACACACTGAAATATTTTTGGAGTTTTTGGTTTTCTGAAAGAAAGCAAATAAAAGGGGAAAAACAAAAATGAGAAAACTATTTACACGGGAAAGCTCCCAACAAGCAAAAGAAGAACAAGGAAATCTTTTTGAATTTTCTTTTTAGTACTACAACAATTTAAACTAGGAAGAAAAATCAAAAGAAGCAAGAAATATATTTTTGGATTTTCTCAAAGTTTTTCAAACACACAAGAAGAAAGCAAGAAAATAATTCTAACATGGATAATATAATGAAAAAGTGTGGACACCGACAACTGAAATGAAGTGTGTGAACATGAATGTAATGTCGGTGGAAATACGTACTCCCCCAAGCTTAGGCTTTTGGCCTAACTTGGTAATCTTCAGTAGCCTGCATAATGGTCGGAATGATAACTCACGGAGGCTCTTGGTGTGGATGCAGCCTGCCGTGCGGCCACCACTGCCGCGTTATGAGCTCGGGCCTCGCTCTCGAGAACATAATATCTTCCCCTACTGTGAACATTAAAGAGAGCAGGTGCAGGCAAATATGTGTCCACAACAGAATCCTTATTAAACAGCAATTTATAAGTGAAATTATGGGGTTCACCTCTAAGGATCTTATGATGTTTCATAGCTTCAAAGTCTAGGTACTGCGTGGGTAAAATAGGATCATAGAGCAAAGGTGAAACCCCCAGCTCTCTTGCTAAGCGTGTGGCATAAATTCCACCATAAAAATATCCACTACCAGCGTTGTGTTGCAACCTACGTGCAACAACCGCTCCAAGATTATAACTTTTGTCACCGGTGAGAGCGGTGCGAATGAGGCTCAAGTCTGGAGCACAAAGTGTACTGCAATCTTGTTTGCCTACAATGCATTTTCCATTGAATAATGTGAAATACTGGATTGCGGGAAAATGAATGCTCTTTATTCTACCTTGCGTCACTCCCCTATTTTCACCATAACAAAGACTAGTCAAGAATATCTCAAACTCAGACCTTGGTGGTTCATCAAGCGAACCCCAAAATGGGATTTTACAGTGATGAGCAAATCTCTCTAAAGAAATGGTAAATGGATTTTCATATAATTTAAATGACACCCTAGACTCACGGGGATGGAATTTAAATCCTTTGACAAATGATTCAGTGAGAGTGAGGTGTTGGTTGCACTTATCTGAAATGTAAGGACCGAGCTCGGCATTGTGAACATATTGCTCAAATTCTTCCTTAATGCCCACGCTCACCATATAATCATCGCATGGCCATAAGCATGTTTTGGTGGCGGCATCTCGTATAGAACTTTCACTTGGCTCAACATAAGACCGACGAGCGGAGCTGCTACTAGAAGATGCCTCCGAGGACCTCCGCCTCAAAGAACTCCTTCCAAAGAAGTTCATAATATTCGCGTACGATTTTCTGGAAAAAAAATTGTGTCACAATTTTTTGTCAACAAAACTTTGTAAGATTGAAAACAACTATTCATAGAGATGCATAGAGGCCATAACAAGCATTCAAGTTACTTAAAACTCTAAGAATTCAACATGCAAGCTCATCTACAGCAGCACCAAGAGTAGCTAATTATTCAAAATATAAACAACTAAAGCAAAAACTAATTGGACACACGGAGGAGTCACATACCAAGCAACAATCCCCCGAAACAGTTTCGGAAACGGAGCTTCGAGCAAAGAGATCGAAATCCGCGGGTTTGAGAGCAAGAACACG
Organism: Thinopyrum elongatum; assembly: GCA_011799875.1. NCBI lineage: Eukaryota > Viridiplantae > Streptophyta > Magnoliopsida > Poales > Poaceae > Thinopyrum > Thinopyrum elongatum. Next base: position 384,126,411 of record CM022298.1, read on the forward strand.
AGAGAGAGAGCAATGGTGATTTTTTCTGGAGGTAGGTGATGATGTGGGATGAAGAGATAAGTGGGGGGCCCACGTGGGGACCACAACCCACCAGGGCGCGCCTGGGGGTCCTGGCGCGCCCAGGTGGGTTGTGCCCACCTGGTGCACCTCCCTCTGATATTATTTGCACCAAAAATTCTTAAATATTCAGAAAAAAATCGTATCAAATTTTTAGAGCATTCTGAGAACTTTTATTTTTGGGTCATTTTTTATTGCACAGGAAAATCAGAAAATAGACAAAACATGGCATTTTATTTTATTTAGCTAATAAAAATAGAAAACAAAAGGTTGGGACAGAAGGTAGTGCTCACTAAATTCATCAACTTCATACCTCTCAAAAATGATCCATTAATAAGGTTGATCAAGTCTCATTAACAACCACTTTCGATTAGCATGAAACCGAAGAACTTTTGTAAATCACTAAGTTACCTCAACGGGGATATGAATATCCCCAACAATAAGCATTTCATATTTCTTTTTAACAGTAGGTAGAGGTAGTTGAAAACTTCCAATAGTGATTGTTGTAGATTTTTCAATAACATTAATACCATTCACTTGGAATTGTTTCTTCGGAAAGTGCACCGTATGCTCCTTACCATTGATATGAAAAGTGACCTTGCTTTTATTGCAATCAATAACAGCCCCTGCAGTATTCAAAAAGGGTCTACCAAGGATAATCGACATGTTGTCATCCTCGGGCATCTCAAGTATAACAAAGTCAGTTAAATAGTAACATTAGCAACAACAACGGGCACATCCTCACAAATACCGATAGGTAGGGCAGTTGATTTGTCAGCCATTTGCAAAGTTACTTCAGTAGGTGTGAGTTTATTCAAATTAAGTCTTTTATATAAAGAGAAAGGCATAACACTAACACCAGCTCCCAAATCATATAAAGTTGTTTTCACATAATTTCTTTTGATGGAGCAAGGTATAGTTGGTATTCCCGGATCTCCAAGCTTTTTAGGTACTCCATCTTTAAAAGTATAATTAGCAAGCATGGTGGAGATTTTAGCTTCTGGTATTTTTCTCTTATTGGTGATGATGTCTTTCATGTATTTTGCATAAGGAGGCATTTTTAAGATATCAGTCAAGCAAGTACGCAAAAAGACTGGCCTCAGCATTTCAGCAAAGCGTTCAAATTCTTCATCATCTTTCTTTTTAGTTGACTTAGGTGGAAAGGGCATAGGTTTTTGAACCCATGGCTCTCTTTCCTTTCCATGTTTTCTAGCAACAAAGTCTCTTTTATCATATCTTTTATTCTTAGGTTGTGGGTTATCAAGATCAACTGCTGGTTCTATCTCAACATCATTGTCTGGTTCTTTATTATTTGTTTGAGTTTCTTCATGAACCTCATCATTATCTTTTTCATTATCAGAAGGTGAGTGTTCACTACCAGATTGAGTTTCAGCATCAGAGATAAAGACTCCATTATCATTATCAGGAGGGTTTTCTACTTCAGGTTCAGTAGAGGCATGCAAAGTCCTATTATTTTTCTTTTTCTTTTTCTTTTTAGGAGGACTACGTGCATCAGTGTCAACTCTTTAAGAGTCTTGTTCAATTCTTTTTGGGTGTCCCTCAGGATAAAGTGGTTCCTGAGTCATTCTACCTCCTCTAGTCATTACTCCAACAGCATGATCATTGATATTATTATTCATTTCATCAAGCAGATCTCTTTGAGATTTAGCAACTTGGTCTAGCTGAGTTTGAACCATAGAAGCATGCTTCCCTACACCTCTAACATCATTTGAGATTCTAAATAACAAGTCACTCAAGCGAGCAATCATATCAGAATTGTATTTCAATTGTTTCATAACATTTGCATTGAAGTGGTCTTGTTTTCTAATATAGTTTTCAAACTCATAAAGGCATTGGCTAGGGTGCATATTGTGAAGATTATCATTATCATTGAATTTCATTAGAGAATTTACCTCTACCACCGCAGGTGGTGGTGGTGTATCAAGCCCATGTATTTCTTCAATAGGAGGTAAATTTTTAACATCCTCAGCTTTAATACCCTTTTCCTTCATAGATTTCTTTGCCTCTTGCATATCTTCAGGACTGAGATATAGGATACCCCTCTTCTTCTGAGTGGGTTTAGGCGGTGTTTCAGGAGGAGTCCAATCATCATAATTTTTCAATATGTTATTCAATAGTTATTCGGCTTGTCCAATAGTTTGTTCCCTGAAAACACAACCAGCACAACTATCTAGGAAGTCCCTAGAAGCATCGGTTAGTCCATTATAGAAGATATCAAGTATTTCATTTTTCTTAAGAGGATGATCAGGCAAAGCATTAAGCAATTGGAGAAGCCTCCCCCAAGCTTGTGGGAGACTCTCTTCTTCAATTGCGCAAAGTTAAATATTTCCTGTAAGGCAGCTTGTTTCTTATGAGCAGGAAAATATTTTTCAGAGAAGTAATAAATCATATCCTGGGGACTACGCACACAACCAGGAGCAAGAGTATTGTACCAAGCTTTAGCATCACCCTTTAATGAGAACGGAATAATTTGAGAATATAGTAATAGCGAATTTTCTCATCATGAGCAAAAAAGGGTGGCTATGTCGTTTAACTTAGTAAGATGTGCCACAACAGTTTCAGTTCATAACCATGGAAAGGATCAGATTAACCAAAGTAATTAACTCTCGGTCGATAGAGAATTCATAATCCTTATCATCAATAAAGATAGGTGAAGTAGCAAAATTAGGATCATATTTCATTCTAGCATTCAGAGTTTTTCTTTGTACTTGCATAATAATTTCTCTAGATCATCTCTATCCTACAAGCAAGAATATCTCTAGTTGCCTCCTCACCCATAACATGCCTTCTGGTACCTGGCAATTCATATTAGGAGGGCTAGTTCTAGCAAGTGTTTCAAGATTTTCAGTTTCAAGCTCATCATCAGTTTCAACAATATCATGATGTCTTACTCTAGCAATTTGTTCATCAAGAAATTCACCTAGTGGCACATCATCATCAAGCAAGGTACTGGCATCATCATAAGCATTCATAGCAGAAGTAGCATCATCAATAACTTGCGACATATCAAAATTAATAGCATGTGGTGGTGTTGCAAGTTTACTTATAACAGAAGGTGAATCTAAAGCGGAGCTGGATGGCAGTTCCTTACCTCCCCTCGTCTTAGAGGGAAAATCATAGTCTTAGCATCCTTCAGATTCTTCATAGTGATAATTTGATAATAATCCCAAGTGACTCAACAAATATAGCTATGCTCCCCAGCAACGACGCTGGAAAAAGGTCTTGATAACCCACAAGTATAGGGGATCGCAACAGTTTTCGAGGGTAGAGTATTCAACCCAAATTTATAGATTCGACACAAGGGGAGCCAAAGAATATTTGTAAGTATTAGCAGCTGAGTTGTCAATTCAACCACACCTGGAGATTAATTATCTGCAGCAAAGTGATCAGTAGCAAAGTAGTATGATAGTTTTGATAGTAGTAGCAACAGCAATAGTAACGGTAACAGTGATAGCAGTGATTTTGTAGCAAGTGCAACAGTAACAGTAGCAGTAGTAACTTAGCAAGAACAATATGTAGAAAAATCGTAGGCATTGGATCGGCGAATTTTTGGATGATATTCATCATGTGACAGTCATAACCTAGGGCGATACGGCACTAGCTCCAGTTCATAAATATAATGTAGGCATGTATTCCGTAAATAGTCATACGTGCTTATGGAAAGAACTTGCATGACATCTTTTGTCCTACCCTCCCGTGGCAGCGGGGTCCTATTGAAAACTAAGGGATATTAAGGCCTCCTTTTAATAGAGAACCGGAACAAAGCATTAACACATGGTGAATACATGAACTCCTCAAACTACGGTCATCACCGGGAAGTGTCCCGACTATTGTCACTCCGTGGTTGCCGGATCATAACACGTAGTAGGTTACTATAACTTGCAAGATCGGATCTAGAACATAGATATATTGGTGATAACATAAAATGGTTCAGATCTGAAATCATGGCACCCGGTCCCAAAGTGACAAGCATTAAGCATGGCAAAGTCATAGCAACATCAATCTCAGAACATAATGGATACTAGGGATCAAGCCCTAACAAAACTAACTCAATTACATGATGAATCTCATCCAACTCCTCACCGACCAGTGAGCCTACGAAGGAATTACTCACTCCCAGTGGGGAGCATCATGGAATTGGTGATGGAGAAGGGTTGGTGATGACGAAGATCAAAGATCCCCCTCTCCGGAGCCCCAAACGGACTCCAGATCTGGCCTCCCGATGAAGAACATGAGGTGGTGGTGGCTCCGTCTCGCGGAACGTGATAATTCTTTCTCCTTGATTTTTTTCTGGAAATATGTGATTTTATAGCGTCGGTTTCAGGGTCTGCGGGGCCACCAGGTGGGGACAACCCACCTGGGCGCGCCTGGAGGGGGTGGTGCGCCCTGGTGGGTTGTGCCCACCCAGGTGCCCCCCTCCGGTGGTTCTTGGCTCCAGAAATTTCTCTTATTGTATAATAAATCCTCGCAAAGTTTCGTTCCATTCTGAGAACTTTTATTTCTGCACAAAAACAACACCATGGTAGTTCTGCTAAAAACAGCGTCAGTCCGGGTTAGTTTCATTCAAATCATGCAAATTAGAGTCCAAAACAAGAGGAAAAGCGTTAGGAAAAGTAGATACAACGGAGACGTATCACTGTTCTCAGGGCTCACAACACAACAAAAGCGGCAGTACTAAACAATACAGGGTTCACACACACAAATCAAGTACTGAACAATAGTACTTACTATAGACAAGCAAAGTTGCACTAATTAAACTCTGCAGACTATTTCTTGCCACCGACCTACGGGATGTACCCCACATAACAGACTAGGCCATGGACTTCGTGAGAGATGTCTAGCGGCATCATCGCCATCTCGTCAACCTTGGAAAACCTAACAGAGTGGTCTTTCCACTCATAAACATGACGATGAAGACAGTCTATGTTGGGGTACACAAACAGGGGTGTATGTTTCCACTGACTTGTGCACGGACAGTAGGCCTCCAACCCGGCAGCACCAAGCATTCGAGACAGAACCAAGCCAGAGATATAGCCCTTTAAGGAATCAAGGGGCGGATCAAGAAGACCAAGACAAGCCAAGAGAACAAGATATCACTAAGGAAAAGCCTCCCTTACCAGGCAGGCGAGCCTGGTTAGGTCGAGGCCATCCCGAAGACAAGTCCCAAGGCTTCCCCGGCAGGCTTGCCGGGGCCGCTGGCGGCTTGCATCCCCGCCAAGACTCCACCGCTCCACCGCATCACAACACAAGTCATCCATCGGTGCGGTGTCGAGCCCCCAGATAGCTAAGTGGCTGTCATTTGGCATGTGGCAGCCATTAGAACGAAGATCACCTGTATATGACACCCGTCCAGAGGCGTGTCAAGCAGACATGTGGAAGATGACTAAGCGGCGCGGCAGGCCTGCCGGGCTGCATCCACAGCGTGACACCTAGCAGTGCATTTAATGCACTTTGTCCTAACTGCCAGAGTTAGGTATGATAGCACTGTTCGCTATCTAATCACTGGATAATGACTGTTTTGCCATTGTGGTAACCCCTTAGCCTATAAAAGGAGGACCGTGGCAACCTTAGAAAGGATTCGGACCCTCATGTACTCATATGCGCGTAGCTGCTCTCCCCAAGGTGACCTTGCCGGGCTTGAGCGCAGCGCGTTCCTCACGGTCCCTCCATCAATCCACCAAAGTAGGAGTACGGTTTTATGCTTCTCAGCGGCCCGAACCTGGGTAAAAACCACCAGCGTCACCTCTGTCATGCTGTCCCATGGCCTCCGCTCTTTGTGCGACGTGATCACTCCCCCTGCCGAATCACACGGGGCCGATGGCCCCATAGGTGGTCGTGTTCTACCACGACATCTTTGGCGCGCCAGGTAGGGGCCGCCGCTTGTGCGAACCCGAGGTCATGAACAGCGCGTCAAGCTACACCGACATCAGTATCGATGCTCACATCATCACCGGTTCAAAGGAGAGAGGCGACACCGCTCCCTCACTCCGCCTTGCCCGGGCCCTGTCGCCCGTGCCCACCATGACCGCGGCGGCGGCAGAAACGGGAGGTGGTGCCGGTGCAACGGCCCTGAGCCACTCAGGTGGCGTGGCCGCCACACTGCCCCTATCCGAAGGAGAAAAGCGAGGCACGCGGCGACGTTGTCCTCCTGGCAGGTTCCCGCCAAGCATGCCAGGTGACTGAGATAATCACTAAGGCAAGCGGAAAGCATGGTATATGGCCTCCTCCTCCTCCACTTTCTCTCGTCGACGATCGAGCCGCGCATGGGACAGCATCTTCAACGTCGATAAGCCCATGCGGAACTCGGTTCAGCATTTACCCCGCCAAGGGAAAATCCTGAGTGAAGCGCTGGAGCAAATCTGTTGATCGATGCCCCGGCAAGCATGCTCCGGCGGGGCGGTCCGCGCAAGCATGACCTTTATGCCCACAGCCGTGATGGCGTCAAATAGCATAAGGAAAAGGAGAGAGGAGCCGACCCTTCCCCTTCACCATACATTATTACCTGCAAGTGTTTGATTATCCCCTCCGGGCCTTGCCGGGGGTGAACATGCAACTAACAAGCTGCCAAGTTTCCCCCTTGCGCATGTTTTCCGTTGATTGGTTTTACAGACTCGAGGCAGATACTCGAACGCTGTCCTCTCGAGGTATGCGGCCATGATGAACGATCGCAACTAAGGAAGGAAGGAAGCGTGAACGAAAGCTAAGTCCACATGTTCACTGATTCTTTTTCCAAAATAAGCATTTTCTTATCCCTCGGATAACCAGGGTGTTTCATATGGAGAAATCTTTCGTGTGATGGCACCTTGCCGGATTTGTCTGCGCCCCCGCTCTGTTTCGAGCCTGCTCAACAGAATGAGCAGCTGCGTCAAAGACTCCTAAGGAAAAACCTGTCGGGGCATGTCCTCGCCAGCTGAATGCTAAGGACCCACTCCTCACAGCAATCACGGCAGCATGCTACTGGCGGGCAGCCAAAACGCACAGAAAGAAGCCAACCATACGGACATCCATGGGTGAAACGCAAGAGAGATAGCATGCGCTTAAGCTTAATTAAACACCAGTTCGACAAGAGCAAAAGCAAATATAGTGCGGGGCCTAAACATGAGACATGCATTACATTTTGTTAGAGGGCACCACGGCAACAAGAATGGTTCACAGCTGTGCTCGGCGGTCTTCTAGGACCCTGGGAACAGAAAGAACCTTGTCGGCGAAGGGGCCAGCCTTCTCCTCGGCAGAAAAAACATCGACACCTGTCGGCAGCCTCCTAAAGCCATTGGCAAGGTTGAGGTCCGGGTGGCGGAAGGCGAGGCTGCTCAACACCATGAAGAGGGCGTCACGGGCGAGCTTTCAGGACTCATGGACGAAACATGCATCCCTCTCGTCCTCATACGTCTTCAACCCTTCAATCAACCCCTCAAAGAAGAGCGACAGCTTGACACTGGGAACCTCATGTTGACCCACAGAGAAAGCCCAGCTCTTCATTTTCATTGTTGCGATTTGGGCGGAAAGGCGCTCAGCAATATCCATCAAATTCTTGATCCAGAGGTCACGCTGCCCAACTTGGTTCGCCAGCTTGTCCTCTGCATCTTTTTGGTGGATCCTTGCATTGTCCAAGTCCTTCATCAGTTGCTTCTCACGGACGTCGGCGGACTCGATCCTGCTCTCCAGAGTGCCAAGCCGCGCCTTCATATCAGTAATGGCGCCGTTGGTAGTATTGAGGTCCTGGCCCTTGGAAGAAAGCTGCGATTGTACCTCTTTCAGAAGGATCTCCACCTTCTGCGCTTCCTCCTTGAGAGCTGCAGCTTCCTTGGCACTCCCGGCAAGCTCCTCTGTCAGTTTGGCCACCTGTTGGTCGAGATAAGCTTTGGCAGTGGATGCAGCGGCAAGGTCATCAGCAATCTTCTTCAGCTGGGCAGCAGAGTTGAGGGTGAGCGTGTCAAGGGCCGCCTTGTGCTTGTCCTCCAGATCCTTGGTGTGCTACTGGACAAGGGCCTCCAGTTCTTCGTCCTTGCTGTGGAGAGTGGCCTCGAGGTTTTCTTCCTGGGAAGAGATGCCCTTCTCTTTGGCGTTCAGAAGCGCTGAGCGCTCCGCCAAACGAGCTTCCCAGGCGGCGACGTCCTCCTTGGCCATAGTGATCACCTCCTGTTGCCGCATAAGGATTTGGAACTGCTTGCCATGCCACTCGTGCAATTCATTGCCCTTGTCCCTCAGTTTTTGATCCATGAGGTTGGCGGAGTTGTGTTGCTCCTTGAGTGCCTGCCACTTCTGGTTGTACCTATTCTGCATCTCCTTGATGCCTGTTGCCACGGACTCCAGGAAGGACAGGTCCATGACCGTACTGACCAAATGATTAGCCTCTTCAACTCGCTGGGACAGCGGTGCCATGATGCGCTGGATCTCTTCATCAAGACCTGCACTTACTGCCGCGGATGAGCCGGGGGCTCCGAGACCAGGTTGGGCAAGGACCAGCGCCAGACTGCTCGAAGATGGCTACAGGGCCGCGGCCGAGGTGCCAAATTGGGGAGGAGGGCTCATGGTCTGAAGGTGAACCTTCTCTTCGACCACTACCTCCAGTCCTGGCGCACTGCCGGGGGCCTTCTCTGGGACCTCTTGGATATCCCCGGTAGTGTGTTCCTGGCCCTTCGTGGTAGCGATCTTGGCAGCCTCTTCAGCGGCATCTTGCCGATGCTAGCCACCTCCTCCAGTAGCTCTAGTTCCTCGGCCACCAGGACTGCAAGCAAGATCAGCAAGCGATGACAAGGGAATAATATGCGTCAGAAAGCCAGAGACCTGAAGCAAAAATAAAACAAGCAACAGAAGGCAAAGAGCGAGCAAATTACCTGGAGATGTTTGCCATGGGAGGGCATTGGTTTCCCCGGCTACACCCATTGCCGGGGCATGACCCTAGCCCCCTTCCTCGGTAGTCACGACATCAGCATGGGCCGATCCTTCCGTGCAGGCCCTTGTCAGGGATTTCTCGGCTTAGGCAACGGGCAGGGTGAGCCCCTCCTAGGGAGCCCCGCTCTAGACAAGCTCTCCCTCTCTCTTGGTGGAAGAAGGGACTCGCTCTCCCATGCCCTCGCTGGCGGGGAGGGCCTGTCCCATACCTTCGGGCCGGGGGCTTGGCGCAGGATCATTCATGCTGCCTCCCGCCAAGCCCGTACCCTCCGAAGGCCCCGACGACTCCACTTGCTTGGATCGCTTGGCACGGTGGGTGAGGGTTTCTTCCTCATCTCTGCCAAAAATGACAAGCAAGATTGGATAGGAAAACCAGCGAGTGCATGACGCTTCGGCAAGGGAAGAAGGCATTCTCCTTACTCTGAATCGAGGAGCATGGAGCCCAATGCGAACTCCATGGGCGGTGGGGTCGCTCTGCTTCTCTTTAGGGTCGGGGGAACAGTGCTTCCCTGCAACTTCAAGCCCTTTGGAAGAACCGGGGGCTCTGGCGAGGATGAGCTGCACGAGGAGCTCGAGCTTGATTGGGAGCTGGAATCAACCCTCGTGACTGCTCGCCGCTTGGCGGGAGGTTCTTTGGCCTCGGAAAGGCGGGGGGAATGGCGGATCGCCACGTCTGGCCTGTCGCCTTAGAAGCGGTCTTCTTCACCCTCTTGGTGACGGGCGCAGGGACAGGGGCCGCAGTTCCCTGGCGGGGTCGCCTGCGGGGAAGCTGCTCCAAGTCTGGTTCGGGGGCTTGTGGGCCCACTGCGAGCCACTCCTCCTTGGGCTGCTCCACCTCCTCGGCCTCGTCCCCTTTCTGGGCTTCTGCTGCCGTAGCATATAAGGCTTCGATCCCAGCAGGCTCATCCCTGCCAGGATCACCCTCGGTAGGCTCGTCCCTGGCAATCTCCTCCGTGGCATACCCCTCATTCCTGCCATGAGAAGGGCCCTCGTCTTCGGCCTCCTCCTCTTCCTCCTCCTCCACTCTTCGGGGCTTTGCCTTCCCGGTAGCTCGAAGCACCTTGTCCTCCTCAATCCGCCTCCTGATAAACTCCGCCTCCACCTTGGAGGTGCGCTTGAACATGTTGCTCTCCACTATGGAGGCCCTTTCCTCTAAACCGGAGACCCACTCGACCTCTGCATCAAGCTTGGGTAGTTGCCAATCAGCTACAACCCCATAAGCATTGCAATCAGGCATCCACTTCAAAATCTGGTCCCGGGCAGAATTGATATTCAGCGGGACAACCCTTGCTGGCAATTTGAACGGCCCAAGGCTACCAAATAGCTGTTCCAACAACCAGCCGTGGCCGTAAACCGAAAAGTTGTTGGTACGGCCTGGATACAGGCGCATCCTGTCTGCAGCGTCTCCATACCGCCAGGTGAACCTATCCCTCTTCTGCAGCGGCGCGATGCAGTGTCGGAGGAAATCAGCCCCCACCTGTTCGATGGTTAGCCCGGCAGCTTTAAGACGGGCAATCTTGTTCAGCGCCGGGCGAAGCCTGTCATCGGTAAGGCCTAGTTCCCTCCACTCATTGCCGCGCACGACACACTCCGTCCGCGTTCGGCAGTACTCTGGAGCATCCCCATCCTGGATCCAGCACTTGTCCGCCCTCCATTCTTCCCATCTGCCTCGCTTCTAACCAGGAAGATAATCCCAAACATTCCTCTTTTCTCGGGGGATCCAGCTTATATTCCCCGATCGGTGGGCCTTGTTTTCAACCCGCGGGACGAAGAAGTGCCTGAACAGATCCATGTTGGGGGCAACTCCGACGAAGTTCTCGCACAAGTGAGCGAAAATTGCCATGCACGCCATTGCGTTTGGCGTGAAATCCAGGAGGTGGAATCCGTACACCACCATCATCGCCTCAAAGAAATCCGAGAAAGGAGGGCTGAGGCCGCAGAAGAAATACGCGCAGAAAAAGCGGTATGAATTTGGCGGGTCCTTTTTCCCCTCCGCCAAAACCGCAGGTGCGCCCCCTTCGGGACTTCCCTCCCCCACATGTATGCATACGTCACGACCAGGGTGTTGCTATCCAAGCTCGACGGGAAGAACACTACGTCTTCCCGCCGCTTCCTGTCCAGTTCTGCCGCCTTCTTCTTCTTCCCCTCCACCGCGGCTTCCTTCACGACGGTCGGCTGCTTCCCCCTTCCAACAGCCTTCTTCCCCATCCTTCGGGGCCGTGTGGAAGGTGGAAGATTAGATGGGAGATCGGAGGCGAATGTGGGCACATGAGCGGTCGCCTGGCTTGAGGAGGAAGATGATGGAGGGTGAAACGGATGCGAATGAGCAGTGCCCTGTCGCGTTTTCTCTTTTATGAGGAACGAACATGGGGGTGGCTCTTCGCTGCTTTCTCTCAGAAAGTTACCATTTTACATTAACTGCTACAGTCTCATGACCCCACGACCTGCGGTAATTATGCGGAGTGGACGTTTATTCGACTGGTCATCATAACTGCTGCGCGCGCAGCACCTCCTCGACACGTGTCCGCACACTGTTTGGGGCCTAACCCAACGTGCCCAGCGACACGTATGGCTCAGGCCCGGGGGCTTCTGTCAGGGTACACAAACAGGGGTGTATGCTCCCCTGACTTGTGCACGGACAGTAGGCCTCCAACCCGGCAGCACCAAGCATTCGAGACAGAACCAAGCCAGAGAGATAGCCCTTTAAGGAATCAAGGGGCGGATCAAGAAGACCAAGACAAGCCAAGAGAACAAGATATCACTAAGGAAAAGCCTCCCTTACCAGGCAGGCGAGCCTGGTCAGGTCGAGGCCATCCCGAAGACAAGTCCCAAGGCTTCCCTGGCAGGCTTGCCGGGGCCACTGGTGGCCCACATCCCCGCCAAGACTCCAACGCTCCACCGCATCACAACGCAAGTCATCCATCGGTGCGGTGTCGAGCCCCCAGATAGCTAAGTGGCTGTCATTTGGCACATGGCGGCCATTTAGAAGGAAGATCACCTCTATATGACACCTATCCAGAGGTGTGTCAAGCAGACAGGTGGAAGATGACTAAGCGGCACGGCAGGCCTGCCGGGCTGCATCCACAGCGTGACACCTAGCAGTGCATTTAATGCACTTTGTCCTGACTGCCAGAGTTAGGTATGATAGCACTGTTAGCCATCTAATCACTGGATAATGACTATTTTGCCATTGTGGTAACCCCTTAGCCTATAAAAGGAGGACCGTGGCAACCTTAGAAAGGATTCGGACCCTCGTGTACTCATACGCGCATAGCTGCTCTCCCTAAGGCGACCTTGCCGGGCTTGAGCGTCGCGCATTCCTCACGGTCCCTCCATCAATCCACCAAAGCAGGAGTAGGGTTTTACGCTTCTCAGCGGCCCGAACTTGGGTAAAAACCACCAGCGTTACCTCTGTCGTGCTGTCCCATGGCCTCCGCTCTTTGTGCGATGTGATCACTCCCCCTGCCGAACCACAAGGGGCCAATGGCCCCATAGATGGCCGTGTTCTATCACGATAGTCTGCATCAAATTTGTTAGGAAGCTTTACAAGAACCACACCCTTCGTAATTGAAGGCACAGCTAGGAAATTGTTGTGGTGAAGTACACCCTCGAGAACACGCCTGACAACAATGCTATAGGAAAACACTTGTTGATGACACGTGGCGACAAGGACACAGCAGCTGGATAGTTTACTAGTAGAACTCATCCTCAGGTCTTTCAGTTTACATGGTGTGACTTTGAGAACTTCATCTCCACCGCGGACCTGGTTCTAATTCAAATAGAAACCAAATATTTTATTACTACCTCCGTTCAGAAATATAAGATGATTTTTGATATTTTACACCATATAAGACTACATATACACACAGAAATGAGTGAACAAAGACACTAGAACATGTCTTCAAAGGCATGAGAGCAGAGGGATTACTTGCGATATCCATAACACAAGTTACAGAGGCTACTATACTCTCTTCAAATGCATGAGAGCTAAAATCTTGCATTTCCTAAAGCTAGCATTGATGTTCATAAAGTAGTTGAAAGTAATCTATAAGAAATCAGTGTTATGTGCAAAAATCATATGTATGTCAACCTCTCGCATGTTTTGGTCAAAAGAGCAATTTAGAACCGTCATTTGGCACACAAAAATCACATGCAAGATCACCAAGAAAGTTGTACTACTAGTACTAGTACTGCGTGTTAGATGAAAAAACACGATCAAGATCGCCAAAAAGATCGTCAAGAAGAGATATTACCTGGACTGGCTTAACGAGGGATCCCGAAGAGGCGGGCTTGGACAGGGTGATGGCCTTGAGCTTGTCTACGGTAGTCTTGGCGGGGTGCTTGCGCTTCTTCGTACCCTGAGCCTCGACGGTTTTGGCCAGAGCCATAGACATCACTTCAGCCGGTGCTCCAGGGTCCATCAAGAAACTGTCAAATAGAAATAAAAGAAAAGAAACCATAATCACAAACCCAAAAGAAGAATAGAGAGGGAGTTATAGGATCAGTCGTGGGGTTGCAAGACCGGGCCTTGGCCAGAAGCAACACCATTGATGCGCTCACCTTTCCTTCTTTGGGAGAGAAGAACAATGGCAGAAGCGCGTCTGGGTTTTCTTGAAGAAATGAGGAACAAGATGAGGGAGAAGCGAGTTGGGGTTTTCTTCAAGAGAGGAAGCTGAGGGAGAAGAGTGAAATGATGGTTGATTCGTCCATCCAACTTACTGCTGGAAAGGTGGGGGTTTTGTCATTTGACGGCTCATTGGGCATTACTGCGGTGCTTCGACCGCGGTAGTCTACCGTGCAGTTGTGCACTCTAGTACGGAGTAATTTAGTGCATGGCAAGTGGACCCCGATGCTGGCTGTCCCACACGTCGGTGAAAGTGAGTAGCAAGGTTCCTGACGACCATCGAGGAGGATCTGTGCGATAGAGCGTGTCCACTATTCCTGAAAAACAAAAATGATTACAGCGAGCGTTTCCACTCTTACGACGGAGGAGTGCGAAACTCGGCAGCCACTTGAACAATAAGTACTCCTACTACTAGGCATGTGCAGTGGTTCATACATCAGTACCATAATATTGTTGCTAGTGTAGTAAGATATGACGATAAAAAATGATGTTGTGCGCATGTCAACTAGGAACAGTAATGTAACATGCCCCTTTTTTTACTGTCCGGTCGAGAATGAACGGTGAGATCAATGTTAACAGAACTAGGTCTACAACGCACGAAGAGTATGGTTCTACAGTACTGCATGGAACATGAACCATATGAAGCACGAATGAGTGTTAGGTAGGGTGTATGAAGGGTGCATGGGAGCAAAAGTTCCCTTCTCGGCCCACTTTTGGGTGTTTGGCAGAGTGCATGAAGGGTGCATGAGTCCACACTAGGTTAACACAAATACACAAGAAGCATGCAGAGCATGCATGAAGAGGGGTGCTGAGATGAGCATGCACGAAGAGGGAACAACTATATTGAGATGAGAATGCAACCAAACACACCCGCACGCTTTGTGCTAGAGTGACTGATCTGCACCGTCTGAGTTTGATCCAACGGTCATGTTGCGTCGAGACATGCTCATGTAGAGGATGCCTAAACACCACCGAAGTCCCTCTGCTTCTCGAGGCGCATGACATTGGTGATGCAGGGTGGCACCGCCCGCAGAGCCCGCTCCCGGTCGACGGGAGCCAGCTCGTCAAAGACGGCATCCAATGGCACGAACGGATTCCGGTGACGAAGCCATAAGAGGATTCACCCGGTAACGGCGACGGCCGCCCGCAACCCCTACCTGTCCAGCTTCGCCCCCACCATTGTGCGGAGACGGTTCAGCTCCTCGGAGATATAGGTGAAGAAGGAGACCAGGTCAGGAAGCCGCAGCTCGTTGAAGTCGATGGAGTGGTCGAATGGGTTTAGCCCGACGACCGGCATGGTCACGCTGGCACGACGGTAGGCATCACACAGTCGCGACACATGTGTGGCAACATGGTCCAGCAAGTGGTTGAGGCGATCCTGGACCTCGTCATGATCGGCCCGCTCGCGCTCCAGCCGGCTTGCCTGACCGCCTATTGTATCTCCCGCTTTCTGCAGCAACACTGCCGACACCTCGAGCATCTTTGTGGTGCAAGCCTGTCGCTTTTGAAGCTTCGTGAACTCCCACACATAAAGGAGGAGCATGATACTCCTCTCCTCCTTGAGCTCACGGAGCTCCACGTCCTTGGCCCTGAGCTTCGCATCCTTGGCATGGAGCTCATGTGTCAGGCGCCTCACCTCAGAGTCCGTCATCTGGTGCGCCGCCATGGAACCAGGTAGAAGCAATGGGGAGAGGAAGCAAAGGGGGCGAAACGGCTGAAAGGAAATGCAATCTATCGGAAGGTGGAGGGAGCCAGCTGAGGAGCGGGGTGAATATTTTGGTTTTCACCATGGGAAAACACCAGTCGACGACTTTTCACTTCAGGGAGCAGTGGGTTTTGCAGGCGGAGTCATCATGACTAATTGCTGCCGCGCCTGCTCCCGTCAATCAAAAAAATAAAAATCCTGGCACGCCTGCCGCACCCAAAGACCAGTGCAACGCAGTGGTGGATATTTAAATTTACCTACCGGCAAGGAGAGAAAAAAAGGGGTGAAAAAACAAATCTGGCGGCGGCCTAGCTACTCGGTCGCACTAGCCCAACTAGCTAGCCACAGTGCTTCACTGATGTACTCGGCGGGAAAGGTGGGCTTTTGTGATTTGATGACTCATTTACTTGCTTCGGCGCTACGACCGAGGAGGACCCAGAAAACACGTGGTAGGGCATCCCACGTCTCGGCAAGGAAGAAAATATGCGTGCACCACCCGGGAGGACCCAGAAACCGCGCGGTAGGGTGTGCCACGTCTCGGCGTGGAGGAAAAATGTGTGTGTAAAAATAAACTGTATCAAACTACCTATGGTTCGACCTCGGGACCCAGCCAGTTGGTCGAAAACACCCCACTAGCCACACAGCTTCATCATGCTAACGTGGCATGGAGGATAGGTGTGGTTAGCTCCGTCTCGACCAGCCACAACATCTCTTGTTCTAGGAGATTCATCTATTTTCCAAGCATTTTTTTAGTTATAATAACACCACGGCAAGCTCGCGCCGCTCTTCGTGTGTGCCCGTGCGTCTAAAGGTTTTACTAATAGATGGATAGGATAGAGAGAGATGGCAGACATGGGACCCACCAGTAAGTCAGTCAACGTTAATGCACCTGTTGACGAGCCACTCCCTCTACTCTACTCAACGTGATACTGTATAAAATCAAGTTATGCGACAAAGCCAACAACCATTGCGGTTTCAAGTTACCAACATACGCTTTGTACTCCAGGTTGCCAGTTCGAATCTCATCCTTCAGATTTGTTAGTTTTAGGTCCAAATTTGATCAATGACAAGTGGTCCTCCCGTGTGTTTTTCTGATATTTCAGTGTAGGATGGTTTTTTTGCACAAACACTTTGCGCGGTTAGACAAGTTACGGCACGAGTTACATGTATTTTGCAAGTTTAGGAACAAAAATGACATCGGCATAGAATATCACATGCTCCCCGCAGCTTAGATGCTATGGTGATACAAGATTTTACGTCGTTGGATCTGAGATCCAATGGCTTGGGAGTAGTCTTTGTAATTATGCACAATTTCCAAACTCTCCAATGGTTTTTTTGCAAAAAAACCATTCAGGCCTCATGTGAGCCGTTGGATCTCCCAGTAGCTCATATTAGGTGCTCCCCGTAGCTTAATTAGCCGCTACGATGACACGAGCATCTAGGTCGTTGGATCTGAGATCCAATGCCATGTGCATAGTATTTGTACTTTCTGCGCAATTCCCAAACTCTTTGAGGCCTATATTACAAAAACATTCAAACCTCCTACTGCGAGCCGATAGATCTCCCGGGAACTCGTATCACCATAGAATCTACGGTGTGGGAGCACCTCATATTCCCCCGTGCGAGAAAACATCAGGTGCTCTTGCAGCTTGGATGCTACGGTGATACAAGCTTCGAGGTCGTTCGATCTAAGATCCAATGGCATCTGAGTAGTCTTTGTGCTTGTGGGCTGCGCCCAAACTCTTTGGGGGCTTTTCTGCAAAAACATTTGAACCACCAAGAAGTCGTTGGATCTCAGATCCAACGGCTCTAAGGAGCTTGTATCACCACAGCATCTAAGGTGTTGTAGCACGTGATATTCTTAAAGACAAGAGAATATGAGGTCTTCCCTCATCTTAGATGCTACGATGATACGAGCTTCGAGGCCGTTGGATATGGGATCCAAGGGCATCTGAGTAGTTTTGGTACTAATTGTGTGTAATTCCCAAACTCATTAAGGTTTCTTGTAAAAATATTAAGACATCTTGTGAGCCGCTATATCTCAGATCTACACGCTCCATATAGCATCTAAGGTGTGGGGGCACATGATATTCTCCCGGCGGGGGGGGGGTGCACAACCTATCGGTGTTTGGGAGGGTGGGGACAAATATAATGTTCAAAAAATATAATCTAAACAATCCTAAACAGAGCTTCATAATTTTATCTAAGGTCGAGGTGTTACCCCCTGACAATCTACATAGCTCCACCTATGCAAGAGGTGTAGTGGGAGCGTCTAGGTGTGAGAGAGATGACACGAGAAAGCGAGGTCAATCGAGTCATTTATAGAGGGAGAGATCGAGTGAGTGTGGCGTAGCGTACACTCGAATGTTAAAGATGATACACCGAGATATCGCGCGGCGAAGCTGCAGTGAGGGCTGGAGGGAGATAGTTACCGAGAGTGGCCTAGATAGACTTTGTGTGCGCGCGCACGGTGAAGGTGTTTTACAAAGGCAACGTACGTGTCTTGAGAGAGAGAGAGAGGGAGGGTTTATCAGGGAGGGCATGACGAGGTTGTGTGTGAGAAATACATTTGTCGAGAGTTTGTAGGCGGGTGTGACATAAATGGAGATCGAAATGTGAAGAGAAATAATGAGCTCGCGTGTTTCGGATACCAATAGCTCTATTAACAAAGAAATGAAGATCGATCGATACATGAAGTATGTGTGGTGGTTGGGGGGGTGTCGATGGAGAGACCTAAACACAACATTTGCATGTACATAGTACTAGACTTAATATTCATGTTTCAATTTATTGTGCATTTTAAATATTGAATTAAGGACCATGCATGGCTTACATTTTAGTTTTGAATTCGTGTCATACATGCATGGTCATACATCCACGTTGAGATCACTATATCACAAACTCACTCTAATTCAAGAACTCGTCATAAATCAATTACCGTGCCTTTTGGAATGACCAGTTATTTGCAAGGAAAATATGAGCATTGTAATACATATAGATTCGTTCGACAATTTAAAAAAAGAATCCTTTCACATTCTCGAATGGTAGCACCCGACGGTGTACCAGCCAGACTCGGGCTCGTGTCCTGGTGGTGGCGTGCGTGGTACGCACATTAGCCAACCCCAACCAAAAGAACCACGATATTAAACTTCGCACCTCCACTTGAGCCTCTGCGTTTCTAGTCGAAATATCTGGCGGCCAGAATTCCAGCCCTAGGAAATTCCCCTCATGTCCCCGGTCCATAATGACAACCGATGAACAATGGAGGGATGCTTTAGTAACTAGCCCACGTTACCTACCGTGACGATCACAGTTCAATTCCCTTGGTCGCCTCTACCCAAGGTCACCTGTCAACTCCATTGCCTAGTACTAATACTACTACACCAGGATGAGCATAGAATGGAGCTCCATTTATTGATTTTGTTCGCGCATTGTTCGTGCCGACTAGAGTTACTATATCAAGCAATGCACTGGTACGGAGGGATTATCTTTTTATTCTGCACATATAACGTGTCTGAAGTCTAACTAAGCAAAATGTTTGACCAAATCCTTTCTTAGGAAATATTAACATCTACAACAGTAAAGATGTATGGCTTGAAAATTTATTTCATGATGCAGGTTATGATATTGTTTCGAATCCGGGATTTTAAATTCCAGAAAATCCAAAACTGACATGAAATTCATGAAACTGATCATGGTCACATGATATGGCACAAATAGGCTGTCGTTTTTTCAATTTGAGACAAGCTGCTTATGAAAAGTTGCACATATGAAGAGCCAAGGTATTTTGGAACAAAGACATGTCACGTTAACGCGAACGGTTTCACTATTCATACCATGGGCATTAGACCTACGTGCCGCCACGAGTCTTGATACGTCTCCAACGTATCTATAATTTATGAAGTATGCATGCCATGTTTACAACAATTTTATATGGTTTTGGTATGATTTGCATGGAACTAACCCGGACTGACGCTGTTTTCAGCAGAACTACCGTGGTGTTGTTTTTTGTGCAGAAATGAAAGTTCTCCAAATGAGCTCACTTTTTGACGATTTTTTTTAGAACAAAAGAGACCCCCGAAGCTTCGTGGGAGGGCCAGAAGAGCCACGAGGAGGGCACAACCCACCAGGGCGCGCCTGGAGCCCAACCCGTGGCGTGGTGGGTTGTGCTCACCTCGAGGCCGATCTTAGCGTGTAACCAACGCCAAAAATTCCTATAAATAGAGAAACCATCAGGGGTAACCCTAGATCAGAAGTTCCGCCAACGCAAGCCTCTGTAGCCACAAAAAACCAATCTAGACCCCGTTCCGGCACCCTGCCGGAGGGGGAAATTATCACCGGTGGCCATCTTCATCATCCCGGCGGCCACCATACTAAGGAGGGAGTAGTCCACCCTTGGGGCTGAGGGTTTGTACCAGTAGCTATGTGTTTAATCTCTCTCTCTCTCGTGTTCTTGAGATGTCATGATCTTGATGTATCGCGGGCTTTGTTAATATAGTTGGATCATATGGTGTTTTCCCCTCTCAATCTTGTTGTGGATTGAGTTTTCCCTTTGAGATTTTGGTCTTATCGGATTGAATACTTTTATGGATTTGAGAACACTTTATGTATGTCTTGCTATGAATACCCATGGTGACAATGGGGTATCATATTTGTTCACTTGATATGTGTTTTGGCACTCAACTCATGGATTCTCGAGGTGACATTGGGGTAATCTATGCATAGGGGGTGATGCACGTTCTCGTCTTTGTTTCTCCGGTAGAAATCTTGGGGCACTCTTTGAGATTCTTTGTGTTGGATTGAGTATTATGAATCTGAAATTGTTTGATGCATATCGCATAATCAACTCATGGATACTTGCGGTGACATTGGAGTATCTAGGTGACATTAGAGTTGGTTGATGTGTATCATATGGTGTTATTTTAGTACGAACTCTTGGTTAGATCGATCGGAAAGAATAGCTTGGTGTTATTTTAGTACGAACTCTAGGATAGATTGATCGGAAAGAATAGCTTTGAGGTGGTTTCGCACCCTACAAACAATTTCTTCTTATGTTCTCCTATAGATAAGAACTTTGGAGTGATTCTTCATCGCACGTTGAGGGATGGTTATATGATCCAATTATATTAGCATTGTTGAGAGATTGCACTAGCGAAAGTATGGACCCTAGGCCTTATTTTCAAGCATTGCAATACCGTTTGTGCTCCGTTTTATCAATTGCTACCTTGCTGTTTTTTTATTGTTCCTATCACAAAAATCAATATCTACTATCATTACTACGCTTTTATTACCATCTCTTCACCAAACTAGTGCACCTATACAAATTACCATTGTATTTGGTGTGTTGGGGACACAAGAGACACTTTGTTATTTGGTTGCAGCATTGTTTGAGAGAGACCATCTTCATCCTACGCCTCCCACGGATTGATAAACCTTAGGTCATCCACTTGAGGGAAAATTGCTACTGTCCTACAAAACTCTACGCTTGGAGGCCCAACACGAGTCTACAAGAACTAGTTGTATAGTAGACATCAAGTCCCACTTCTCATCGGCAGGTGCTGTCCGAGCAAGCGTGTGAGTTGGCGGGAGGCGTGCGAGGAGACCGCTGCGTCGGCTGACCGGGAGGCGTGCGAGCAGGCCGCTGCGTAGGCTCACCGGGAGGCGAGCCCTTTGACCAGGCTCCGCCGCCCACCTTCCTCCCAAATGCCCCCACTTTTAATGGCGCCGGCGCCGCAGTTTAAATCACCCCCGCACTCGGATTCTCCTATCGTCCACCTCCAACCAGCCTGACCTCACCTTACGCCATGCCGCATCACGATGGTCTGCTCTTAGTCTTCCAATTTCCCGAGGAAGACACCCAGCCGGAGTCTCAAGAACATAAGGCGCTTTGGGACGAGCTTGAACTGGCCTTGCGGGAAGACGTCGCGCCTGTCCCCGCTCCCGTTCGAGCTCCCTTCGCCCCGACTGCGCCAGCGCCCATCCCCGTGGCACTGATGGCCTGGGAGCCGCACATTGTCGCCAAGCTTGAAGCCACGGGGTTCCACGAGGTCCCCGCTGACTTTCACGCGCCCATGCACCTGCCAGCGCATGCGCCTACGCATGCACTGATGTGCGCACTCGTGCTGGTGCCCGTGCACACGAATGTCTCCGCCGCGCCATTGCCAGAGCATGTCCCGGCGCCAGTGCCAGTGCCCCCCTCAGCGGCATGGATCGCCGCCGTCGACCGCTTCCTTGCCCCAACGCCAGTCGCCTCCTCCCGCCAGTTGACTGGCTCTTGGAGACCGAAGTCCAAAACATTCTGGCCTTCCTTGAAGCTAGGGACAACGTCCAGGAGTACGCCAACAACGGCGCAAGATGCCGCCGTTGCCGCTGGTCAGTGGCCCGACGACACACAGAGCACGACAGAGGAGCCGCTTCCCGCCGTAAGACACCTCCGCCGCCGCGTGATCTAAATATGCCATGAAAAATGTTCGGATTGCCATGCTTAAAATTCAAACATTTGGGATTTATCATTTGTGTTTATTTTAGTTTGATCGTGGTATGAATGTAAAGTCGCAGTCAGACTGAATGAAATCTATGGTTTGATCGATTGAATGTTCTGCTAGAGCCGTATCAAATTAAATATAAAACGTCATCAAGCGACATGTATTCCTTCTCATCGCAAACATTTCATATTAAATACCAGGTCAATTCCAAATATTTTTTAGGGAAGCCAGTTCCAAATACTTGTAGGGCGCAAGCAGTCCCCTTGTTCCAGCACTATAGGCGATACATCTATTTATCCACGCATTTAATTGTTAGTAGATACTACTAGGCTAACTTGTCCGTCACGGTCACTTTTGTTCCTAAACTTGTTACATACTCCAATACTAGTACTAGTATTACGTGAAACTGGTGCCGTAACTTGTGAACGCATCCAGATTCGGTCAACAGCCACATCGCCCGCGCGTTCTTCGTGTTTGCCCGTGCATCTAAACGTAGAAGGAGAGGAGAGAGAGAGAGAGAGCAGACATGGAACCCACCAGTAAGTGAAGTGGAATAGTACATGCTCACCAGCCGGTCCCACTAATGTACTAAAGTTAATAGTATAAAAACATGTTGTCCATTAAATAGGACTGTGGTAATATAAAAACATTATATCAACAAAGGGGAGTACAACAAACGTGGCTACTATGTTGCCTATTGACGTGCGGCTTGAAGGCCCTGGTCGCATGTTCGATCCTTGTCCTTTTTCATTTTTAATTTATACTAGTAAGGTACACGTGCATTGCACGCATGAGATTTGACAACCAAATTATGAATAAATACCACACCATAGCATGTAAGCTTTGATTCATATATGCATGATGTAGATGTTCATTTAATTCTTATAGTTCATCTCATTCAAAATCAATAAGTTTTATAAAAAAAGTTAATCTATTTTAAGATTCATGGAATTGTGCATTGTAGAGCATAAAGTAAAAACAAATAATGGCAATTCATTTAGAAAAAATAAAATTGGGCAATTATGATATAGAAGATTCTAGAACAAAGGAGGAGTGCTTGTGTTTTGAGGTTTGTGCATTATGCTTAAGTTCAACCATGCAGTCTTCTAGATTGTACATGTGGCAGAATGTGGTGGAATGTAGAAGATATCCAACGGCCAGTGGTGCTCGGATTTGCCATCTCTGCACAGTCGGATTGGCTTCATCCAACGACCATCTTTCAAAGTTATTCGCACACTATATAGGGGTGTAGATATGGGTCCAAATTTGCTCCAAGACAGTTGGGCACCCCGGTGTGTAGTTTGTAGCACTTTATTTTCTGGGTCGAAATTTGTTCCATTACAGGTGGACTCCGGTGTGTAGTTTGTAGCTTATTTGTAATAATTAAAGAGAACACCAGAGTTTTTTTGCAAAAATACCATGGTGCAACGTGGAAGGTTAGAAAGGGCATGTGAGAGAGTGGTGACCGATCTAGAGGGAAAACAATTGGGGGAGGGGTGGGGGTTGCACCGGTGTTTGGAGTAGTTGTGGGGTGAATGCTACAAAAATATAATCTGAACCCACCGGAATAAATGCCTTCACAAATTAATCGAAGGTTGGAGTCCCCCTCGCAATGTAAATAGCTCCGGGTCTGCGAGGGATGGAGAGTTAGCTTCAATGTGTGGAAGAGACGGCGTGAGAAAGCGAGGTCAATCGAGACATAGATAGAGAGACAAAGTGAGTGTGCCCCGACATTCGTTGAAAAGATATATATGATGTGGATAGATATTGTCCGATTGAGCTTTTGGGAAGGGTGAGGGCTGGAAGAAAGAGCTTGAGAGATGATCCAGTCACAGACAGGTACACATATCGTTTGTGAGTGGGAGGAAGCAAGGTCAATCGATACATAGATAAAGAGAGAGAGATTGAGCGAGTGTGGGTCGTCATGCAATCGAAAGAGTGAGACAGGTTGGAGAGAGTGACCTAGATAGACAATGTGCGTGTGATAGTATACACTATGAATATGTCGAATTAGGCCCAAACATGGAGATATATCGGTTGTGTGTGAGAAAGAGCGAGGTCAACCGAGACATGCATAAAGTGTGTGTGTGAGAGAGAGAGAGATTGAGCGAGCGTGGGCCGCCATGAGGTCGAATGAGTGGAACGGCTTGGAGAAATTGATCTAGATAGACAATCTACATGAGAGAGTATAGAGTGTGTCGATCGAGGCCCGAACAGGGAGATATATCATTTGTGTGTGAGAGAAAGCGAGGTTAATCGAGACTTAGATAAAGAGAGAGAGAGAGAGAGAGATTAAGCGAGTGTGGGCCGCTGTGCGGAAGAAAGAGTGAGACGGTCTCTCGAGAGTGACCTAGATAGACAAGGTGTGTGCGTGTGCACAAGAGGGAGGGGGTCTAGATAGGCAATGCATGTATCTACCGAGAGAGGGTGGGAGGGGGAGAGAGAGAGAGCTCGGCATGGAGTGCAATGGCGGGTGTGTGAGAGTTAGAGATCGAAACATGGAGAGAAAGAATGAACGTGCGGAAACCAATAGCTTTGTAAGGTGGTTAGGAGAGGAAGATTGATCAATAGAGGAAGTATGTAGCGTGTGTGCCGAGGGGGGGGGACCTAAAAATAACATTTAAATGTAGATAGTACTAGACTTAATATTGACATTTTAATTTAGTGTACATTGTAAGATTTGAATTGAGGACCATGCATATGGCTTCCATATTTATTTCGAATTCGTGCCATACTAGGTTTGGAAAGGGTGATATCGACTCGATTGTTGTGGTATTTTGTATGTGTGTGGTCATATGCTTGAATCCATCCAAAGTTTTCTCACTACCATGGTGTTCATCTTATACATATATGATTTTGTATTAAAAAAGTAGCGTGGATACCCTGAAATGCGAAATCCATGTTAGAATTGGAGATCGCTATGTGACAAACACACTCTAATTCAAAGAACTCCTCATTAATTAATTCATAGTATCTCATTTCGAAGGACTAATTATTTGCAAGGAAAACACGAGCATGGTAATACATAGTACAAGATTGTTTGCCAATGAAAGAAGATCTGTTTGCATTCTCAAATGTAGACGCACCAGGCAGACCAGGATCGTGTCATGGTGGTCGCGTGTGTCGTACGGACGCTTCCGTTTCAGATTGAAATATCTGGCGGCCCCAATTCCAGCCCTGCAAAATCTCCCTTCTCCCCCGTCCCCTTCCGCGCCCAGAGCTCTCAAATCCCTAATTCGCCGCCAACCCAAGCAAAATTCGAATCGCCCTTTGTCTCGTCTCTTTCCCCACCTCTGTGCCGGATGACGACGATGAAGATGACGGTCGCGCTTCACCACTGCACCGGAGCTACCTCATCTACCCCCTCGTCCACCGCACCGGGTGGTCCACCCACAACGTCGGCCGCCGCAGCCGACGTGCCTCACAGACACCAACTTCCACGGCATCAGATGCGCTTCACCGGCGACGTCTCCCACCTCACCGGGGCTACTTCACCGAGAACATCGTCGCACCTCCACCCCCCCCCCCCGACGCCGTTGGTGCTTCACCAATGGCCTCGTCCACCGCATCGTAGCGCTCCACTGCCACTCGAGATCTGCATCCATACGCGGCCAGCCAACACCAGCGCATCACCCTTAACGGCTTTGAAGTGACTCGCACTCTAGCTAGGCGAGCATGCCCAAACGCCGGCCCGAACTAGGTATCCACATATCACTCCCTTGTGCACTGTTCCGACGATGTTGGGATATCCTTTTACTGCTCTCTTAGCTTACACGCCTATGCAACTCTGACTTTAACTCTTGTTTCTTCTGGAGATATCATCTGAAACAAGCAAAACCATTTTTTAGCGAAGCATGACGGCGCTACGGGATCTGGTGCACATCCTGCATGCCGGTATAACCTTGTAAGTACCTGTCCTCCGGTACAACAGCAAGGTCGATTCCTCTCATTCGATCAACCATTCATCGTGTCAAAAATGCAGAGGGGGATGCAAGGAGCACAAGGCCTGCACATCCAAGCAAGTGGTAACATGGACTTGTACATGGAACATCCCAAGCGCAAGCAGAGCTGCAGTAGCCTGTACAACGAGCTAGCGTAAGTCCCTGCATTTCATTTAATTCGTACTGGCCTGCGTGTATGATTTGTGTGCAGTGGCGGATCCACGAATTCAAGTTACCAGGGGCAAAAATTTAACTTAAAAAATACGAAGGCACTTGCACTCTGGAAATCAACATAACTTGAGAAATGTGAAGCTACATGCACTTTGAAAACCAGCTAATGATCCAAAGTAGTTCAAGATTATAAAACACTAAATGATGTAAGCACCAAAAAACACAAAATGCAACATGGTGTACAAGGACTACTAACATGGACTGTACCTGCTTGAATTATTCGTTCTCTGGCCAAAAATATCCAAGTGTAATTGCACCTATAACCAGTGCGCAAACTGCATATCAATATATCTATCCTGCACAAGTATGCCAATAGTTTCAAACAACAGATTAGAAAAGTATTTATGCTAGGTTGTCATGATACGAGGACTTTCTGGTAGATGGCCTCGATGTTTCCTCAAGTCATGAAAATGTACTATAATTTGCTTGTCATCAATTCCTGCAAATCTCTATCTTTCTCTCAACATAGCAGATCATCATTAGACACTAAATCCTTCAATAGGAGCTTGCAAAATGCTTGCATTAGATCCCTCATTAGACATTATATGTTCATCACTAGGAGCATGTAAAATATTTGAATCAAATCCTTCATTAGCAGTCTGTTCATTAGACACTTCAGGCTCAAGAACAACATGAGCTTGTATGTTTGCACCGAAAACTTGATTAGACACATCAGGTTCAGTCAGTTCAGTATTGATTGGGGGAGTTATAAAATAAGCAGAAATTGGTTTCATTTTCTTATAGATTCCCTACATACAAGCAGTTTTAAAACACCGTCAGGTTTAACTATTGGGTAGAAATTGAACAGTTGAATTAGATATAATCAGGGATGTGATGTACCTGCTCGTTGCGCATGCTGCTCTTGCAAGCTGCGACTGTCCATTTTCTCAAGCTCGATGCCATGCCTGTGCTACCGCCGCTGCCTCCCACGCAGGCTACACCCAGGGATGGATCTTCATCTTCTTGTCCTTCCATTCGCTTAAAGCCCGGCGACCGGCGTCCAACTAGGGCGTGAGGAAGTGTTGTGTCGGTCTGTCCAGCGGCGGCTAGGTTAGGAGCGAACCAGACTGGAGGCTGGAGCGAACGAATTGGGGATTTTTCCTGTTGTCGATCAATATGGGAGGCGCTCGTTTGGGCCGCGAGCCTGCTATAGGGCCTGCCTTGCACTTATGTTATTGGCCCATCCAAATTGAAATATTTTTCTTCATTTTTTACATTGCCTGCTCGTGCGCTGGGACGAACAAAACTAGCCTGGGCCAACCTGGACGACTCAAACTAGGTGCACACTTTCCAGCCACCCGAGGCGGCCGCCCATACCAGCCCCTACGGTGGCGTCGCCCCTTTTTGCGTGTATGATTGGGGTAGTGAAAAATATTTCAGTGGCGCTTTTGATTTACCCACAGAATGGTTGAATTGCTTGTTTCTATGAACTGAGTTCGCCAATAATGTGAAGGATGCCAGTCTTTTCGTCCTATTGTAGATTGCTTAGATCTCGATATGCCAAATGTAATTGCATGAAATATACAGTAAAAGTCAGTGTGATGTGTGTTGCTACAACTAGTCTGACAACCCGTCCTCATATAACATATCAAGGACGCACCATCTTATCAGATTAACCATTCGACTTACCAATGCAGTGTGGGAAGAAAGAAGTATTGGGACTACGTATCCAAGCAATTGATGCCATGGACTCCTTCGTAGAACCTTGTAAGCAAAAAAGAAGTTGCAGTGTGCCTGTACAAAGAGCTAGCGTAAGTTCAGTTACCTGCTTCTCGGAATTTTAGTTAGCCACTGATTGCAAAATTGTTCAATTACGTTGCTTGGCTTAATTTAGTTTGCTACTGATTACATAATGCCATAGCCTGTTAATCCTATTATAGACTGTGCCTATCTATGTGTTTGATACTTACTGTTAAGAATTACCTGTTTGCCTAAACTTAAATAGCTACTTAAGCACGTAGATAGCTAGTCAAATGTACTTCTAGGGTGCAGCAAAATTCATGTGTAATTTATGTTCTGATCCCCTGTTTGTTTAAATGGTTTGTTGTTATCACTTGTAGCACTAGTAATGTTTGCATGCTCATAGACAGACAAATGTCAGGTTTATATGAGGACAACGTCTTTTTAACTTATATATATATATATATATGTGTGTGTGTGTGTGTGTGTGTGTGTGTGTGTCGGAATCATTTTTCTTATATCAAAGATATTTACAGATGTCTGTGTTGCTGGTAAACGGTACCGACTTGTTACTTTAATAGGTTGCCAAGAACTTGTTAGTTTTACTAGTTCATGTGTAATTAAATATGTTGCCAAAACTGGTTAGTTTTACTAGTTTGATGTTAGTTTCTTATGGCTCTTGCAACACTTTATTTATGATTGCTAACATTCAAGTTTGCAGGATCCAACTGAAACTCAGTTCGCACAAAAGGTATGTTTTCAAAAACTTCCTTCTTTACCTGGTTTGCTGCTGTAACTTGTTGCTGTAATCATCTTACCAACTTCAAGTTTTCAGGATCCAATTGGAAGTCCAATAGCACAGCAGGTACATTTTCAAAAATATATTTGTATAACAGGTTTGCTGCTGTAACTTGTTGCTCTAATCAAGTTACTGACTACTCAACTTTTCAGGATCCAAGAGAAACTCCAATGCCACAACAGGTTCCTTTTGCAAAACTTGTTTGTTTAACTGCTTTGCTGCTGCAACCGGTTGCTCTAATCATGTTACTGGCTACTCAACTTTTCAGGATCCAAGAGAAACTCCAATGCCACAACAGGTACCTTTTGCAAAACTTGTTTGTTTAACTGCTTTGCTGCTGCAACTGGTTACAATGATGTTAATAACTACTTTTCAGCATCCAATCGAAACTCTTTAATTCCTTGTTTGTTTAATTGGTTTGTTGTTCTAACTCCCAGTTGAGATGTTTTGCTAACTTCAACTTTTTGGAATCCAATAGGAACTTTAATGGCAAAATAGGTTAGCCCCATGGACGTTGTATCATCCCACAGCGGTGGCACCGGCCCAATCGTGCATCATGAATTGCCAACTGCTGATGCTCTAGAGGCTAAACTATTGGTAGAAACAGATTCTGCTTCTGCACTTATAGATGAAGTTGACATGTTGAGGAAGCAAACAGCACAATCACAAGCAGTACTCAAGATAACCATTAAATATTTGGTGGATTTCAAAACGAAGCAAGCTGAGACTGACCGCATTGTTAAGGTCCTCAAGGAAAAAAGGAAATTAAATTCCCACTTGGTAAATCATAGGTGAAATGTTTTTTCCATCGTTGAATAACCTTTGTGTTGTTTGTTCATGTAATCGATCAAACCATTTGTTTTAGAGATCATGTAATAATTTTTTTTTGTTTTTTGGTTTGTAATTTTTTTTAGCATGAGTCTGTATTAATTGATAAGACTCTGAGACATCTCATTTTGATTGCTATACCAGACCTACAAATATGCCAATCGGGCTGAATGTGCATTCAATAATAATAGTAGTATAGATGGTCCTTAAGTGGCACGCATCTGAAAGGGCCAAGATGTTGTACTAGCTTTGCTAAAAAATGATGCTCTTCTAGCAAAAAAAGTATGTATGTTAGTTGATATTATTGATCCATATACTCTATAAGTGTTTATATGTCTGTTAGTTTTGTACATTATTGGTTGATTGACTCAGTATTTTGAATCTTGAGACATCGCTTGTGTACATATCTAAATGGGAGTACACTATATGCTGCGTGTGTCGTACATGTTACACTTGAGTTGGACATAAAGTGGTTTCAAATATTCGAATTCACCTTAAACTGGATTCTACATTCTGAATTCAAGTATCGGCATTTGTAAATCATATTCATATATGATAGTGGAATACATCTTTGTTGTGCTTTTGAAGATATATAAAAAACATAGAATGATTTATAAAGATTTGTATAAGAATACAAAATGGATTCGAATTTAGTTGCCAGGGTAAACGTGAATGCTTATTGTACCAAAATTTGAAAGAAGCGGCAAAATATCCACTCCCACGTCGGTTGCCCGAAGCCAGTGTTTGCGAGATGGAAATTACTGTCTACCCCTTACACGGACAATCCATCGGCCTGATTTCCACTGCTCTCAATAGGGGTAGGTTAGTAACTTCAATTAGATGTGACACGACCGCCTCTGAGCCCATTCAGACACGGTGGGTGCCAAACGTGGGCGGTAAAACACATTTGATTAAAGCTCGTCCGAAATACCTCTGTCTCTCCCTCCATTTCCCCATTCATACACGATGGGCGGCAAAACAAACTCGACTCGGCCGAAATCGATGTAGGCAAATATTTTTAATAGGGGCAGGTTTGTAACTTCACTCAGACGTGACACAACTGCCCTACCTATCAGCCCTATTCATACACCATGGGCGCCAACCGTGGGCGCCAAAACACCCTCTCCTCGCCCGAAATCGCTCTAGGCATATATTGGGGAGATGCGAGATTACCGTCCTATCCCCAACCGATGAGACGTCCAAATTTTAAACGGGGGCTAAGTTCATAACTTTTCGATATTTCAGACAGGCGCGTCCCAAAAACATGGTTCCCCGTACCTCTCCCTCCATTTTCCCATTCATACACCGTCCGTGATAGAACACCATCCCCACACCAGCCTCCTCCGTCCGCCAACCCATCCATCGCCGCCATCCTCCACCCCATCCATCGCCGCCGTCCTACACCATGCCGGAGCGCCTACCAAGACCGCGTCGTCCACTGCTAGAGATGGACGTTTCTCATCCACGGCGATGGACCAGGAGCCTTGCATCGCATCGTCTCGCTTCATCGGCGCCGTCGTCCTCCTTGCCGGGGCCGCTCCCACGACCTTCTCATCCACCGTATGGGACTAATCCCCCGATGCACCCATCTACCGTCGCAGATCTGCTTCAATGCCACCGATAGCCATCACACCCCTGATGCCTACATGGCGCCGCAAGAGAGGTGGTACTACTTCATATCTGCTCAACTTTTTGATCCCAACCAGAAAATAGATCGTAACTTGGTTATTGTACTTTCTTTTCAGCTCTTAGAATTTAGTTCTTAGTTCGAAGCAAACAATGGTTGCTAAATAGCATTTCTGCGGTTTGCAGCTTCAAATCTGCCATGGCACAGTCATAATAGGGTTTAATTGATCATACTTAGGTTTTCCCCCCTTTTATGATCACTCTACGATCAGCCTACGTGCTTCGTGTCATAATAGCACTCTCCACCCATCAAGCTAAACAAGCTTAGTTGTTCAAATACGAATCTGATATTATTAAAACAGAGTCGTTTAATTGGTCAGCTAAATGTTCCTAATTTAGTTTCAAATATGCATGTGCGCCGCTGGAGTGTGGATCTACAGGGTGCCCACGGTGGGCCGCGGCCCACCCTGGGATTTTGGGTCGGCCCAGACCCCGATTCCCCTCTGTTCTGCTGCGCTTCCGATCTCTACTCGCCCCCAGCCGCCTGCCTCGCTGGTGACTTGCCGTCCCCGGACGGCATGACTCTAGGAGGAGATGCCGGACTAACAGGAGGTCAGGAGCCGACCGCCCAACAGCGTCACCGCTGCCCGAGCGCGCCGCCGTGCCTACCTTCCCAGTCCGTTCAGGGCTCAGGCGTGCAACACCCACTAAGCCAACCCAATTTATCCTAAGATACGTCCTCAACACTCAGCAGCCACTCCTCATCACCCATTTCTAATTGATTCATTACTCATTAGGCAGGACTGTCATTAGGGTTTGTTGTGTACTGAGTGCTACCTACACTTAATGGTTCAGATAGTTCAGTAATCTTTAGTACCTGTAAAGTTCACGGGGTTTCAAAATTCCGGCCTAGGAACAGACACTAGTATGGTGGATTGTTGGTCATAGGACATTGACCCAGATTACTACTGCAGGCCAGGTTTGTTGACAATTTTACTGTCTTTCTTACATCATTCGATATGATCCCATTATTCACGTCGATTAGTTGCAAACAATAAGTGCTAGACAACTTCTAGATTCAGATTTTGGACGGCCTCTTACTGCAGTTACAATTCTGCATACTTGTCCTAGTAAGTCAAAGTAATGATTGATTCACTACCTCTATGCTTGCCTTGTCATATTTGTTATCAATATTCTTTTAGGGTGGACCACCCTGTTTCAAAATACTGGAACCGCAGACATGAGTGAATATATTTCTCGTGTGATCTTTCATCATGTGTGGGCAACGAACACGCATTGTATAGAAAGAAAGTGTCATATCCACTTTTACATAGACTACGATCTTTTACATGGAATACAATCTGCCTACTGCTTGGTTGTCGACACTACCAGCACTCCACCCTGATGAACTAAACATTATGCCACTCATAATTCCTTAGTTTATTTGTTCCAATACGAATTTGATATGATTCTAATGTTCCTATCAGTTTTGAAATGGGTGTCCGCCTGTTATAGAGACATAAGAGGTTTGTATTTTCTGTGTGTGGTCTGGTCAGCACGGTTGGGGATGAACTTTGGTATACGTAGGGGTTTGTAGGGAGACACTCTCCGAGTTGTGAATCCGAATGCATTCCATAGATAATCTAACTACTTTTTTGTTTTCATGAATCTCAGATATGAAACAACTCATAATGATTATGAGCTTGCCGGCATGAAAAGAATAAAGCAGCAGAACAATGCCATGGCTGTCAAACTTGGCATTAGGGACTGAAATCAAGTTTGGATGAAATGCAATGCAAAGGGCTCCCACCTACAGTCTCGCGCTCAGAATTGATCCTAACAATGATTCTAAGCTAGAGGGAGACCTAAGTTAATGTAGCTCCCTAGTGGAGGAGTTAGAGGCAGATGCCCTATCTTATTCACCCATCAAGGTGCTTACTATAACTTTCCAAGGTTATATTGGTCGCACATATCTTGCAACTGAGCTTTGCATTGCTTCTACTTTGTTGCACTGCCATTAGCTTAGTTTACACATCGTGTATGTGAATACACCTGCCTATCCATTTTCCGTACATATTCCATCTGTCATCATACCACATTTATCCATTCAAATGTTGTTCTTGTGTATCAGACTGTCACAAACAATTCCCTTGAAGAACTTGATGGCTGATTGTGCTGTCACCTTCCTCACTGCTTCCACTTCCGGCCACTTCGTAAACTTGTCGATGGCCACATACAAGTACTCGAAGCCCCCGGTGGCACGGGGAAAGGGGCCGAGGATGTCGAGCCCCCAGACCGAAAATGGCCAGGAGAGAGGGATTGTCTGGAGAGCTTGAGCTGGCTGATGAATCTGCTTGGAATGAAACTGGCACGCTTCACACTTGGTTACTAGTGCAGTTGCATCCTGGAGGGCGGTGGGCCAAAAGAAACCTTGCCGGAAAGCCTTTCCAGCAAGGGCTCTTGACCCTATGTGGTGACCACATATGCCTCCATGAATCTCCGCCAACAGCTCCTGTCCTTCTTCTCGGGGAATACACTTCAATTTCACACCGTTTGGTCTTTTTCTGCACAGCATGTCATCGACAAATTGATACATATTGGACCGTCGGGCTACTTTCTCCGCTTCTTCCTGCTCTTTGGGAAGTTCTCCTGTCTGAAGGAAACGGACGATCTGCTGCGCCCACGCTGGAGCCTGTGGCTCAACAACGAGGACTAAAGGCATTTCTTCTGCTGTGGGAACATCAGGCCCTACGGCAAGAGCTTGTCGCTCTACCAGAGCCGGCCGTTCCCCGACGAGCTTGGCGGGAACAGCTGCTTCAACGACAAGAGCCTGGGGCCCTGCTGGAGCGTGCTGTCCTTCAACAAGCTCGTCGGGAGCAATTGCTTCAACGACGGAAGCCCAAGGCCTCGTCGGAGCATCTTGCTCCTCAGCGCTTCGATCAGGAGCGCCTGCTTCAACGACAAGGACCCGAAGTCTTGTCGAAGCAAGTTGCCCCTTTGCCTCTTGCCTAGGAGCACCCGCTTCAATGACAAGAGCGTGAGGCCTTGTCGGAGAAAGTTGCCCCTCTGCATCTTTGGCGCTGGCTTTGGCAGCCTTCTTGCCGGCGGCTTCGGGGAGCTCTGCCGGGAAGTAGTCGCCAGAAGCCAACTTCCTCTTCCTAGCTTGCCCTACTGATGGCGTCACGGATGGCTGAGTTAGTTGGAGCACAAAAGTGCCTGGTTCCACAGGCAATTTGAGTGCGGCGCGCTTTGACAAACCATCGGCAATGTCATTCTCAGCACGTGGGACGTGCTCCATTTGTAGGCCGTCAAAGCGTTCCTCCAACTTCCTCACCTCATCTACATAAGCTTCCATCAATGGGCATTGGTAGTTCTTGTTCACTTGCCTGACGACAAGCTGCGAATCTCCCCTGACAATAAGCTTCTTAATCCCAAGGTCTGCCGCGATCCTGAGACCGGCAAGCAACCCCTCATATTCTGCAGTATTGTTCGTCGCCTGTTCCTTGGGAAAGTGCATCTTGCCGAAGGGATACGACCCCGCGCCACTAGAGGCCCTTGTCGCGCCCATCATGGAGAGGGTGGACCATATCCAGAGAGTCGAAGGCGAGCACCGCAATTAGAGAGCCCATTCTTCTCCCTCCTTGCCGCCGCTAGACATGTTAAAGAACAATCTGTTTAAGCCGTGGCAACTTATCTTGTAAT
Source organism: Thinopyrum elongatum (assembly GCA_011799875.1). Classification (NCBI taxonomy): domain Eukaryota; kingdom Viridiplantae; phylum Streptophyta; class Magnoliopsida; order Poales; family Poaceae; genus Thinopyrum; species Thinopyrum elongatum. The sequence continues at coordinate 384,161,005 of CM022298.1, forward strand.
ATAACTTGCAATGTTTTGGAGTTAATGCATGTCATCTCCCTTGAGCAATTTCTTTCTTTGTGTGTACTTGCCCTACGCTTATAGGGAACTTGCCGGTGCGCGCACCATTGTCGCGAGCGCTGGGTGCGGGACTTCAGCAGCCTGCTGGCGGTGCCGCTGCCGGCAAGCAACCTTGTCGCGCTCAGTGCAGCCACTTAGGTTGTTGAGCGGACTCGAAACAAGGTAAGGGCGCGACCGATTACGCTTAGGTTCCGTCGCGCACAGGTTTTCCATACAAAGAGTAGTATCGTTCAAGGAAAATAACCTTGAAAATAAAAAAGAATTTGATTGTTCAAACTTTGGTACTTAGCTTTGTCGCTGATCTCTCCGCGGCAAGGTCTTGTCACTGCTTGCCGCTGCCTTCTTCCCGGCAAGGCAAAGTTTCTTTGAACGACGCCTGGTCCATATCATTATCCCATCCCCCCCCCCCCCGGCAAACTTATGCGCGAGGGAAGCTTCTGTCTCTTTGAGAAAGAGAAAGAAGAGAAAATAAAGATATAGGAGCTTGGCGGCTCGTTAATGCTTACCGGGGAGGCTGTACTGCACAGTATGTCAGATAATCATGCAAAATAAAAGTAAACATGAAATCGTCAAAAACTGCGAAATACAAAAGCTTTATTTATGCACAGGGTCTGCGCCTGGCTTTGTACAAAGGATTACATGCAACAGCGGCAAGACTTGTACAAAAGGTGGTTGCCGGGGAAGGGCCCGGCAACCGCGCCTTCTGGAAAAAACTTACGAAGATGCTCAATGTTCCAGGAATTGATCACTGGAATGCCATCCCCGGTCTCCAGGCGGACAGCGCCGGGCCTGGTGACTCGTTTCACCCGATAAGGGCCTTCCCACTTCGGCGTCAACTTGTTTGAATTCTTGGCCGACTGAACGCGCCGAAGAACAAGGTCGCCTTCCTCGAGACTTCTGGCATTAACTTTGCGGCTATGGTAGCGACGCAAAGCTTGCTGGTAGCGAGCAGCTCTCACAGCAGCCTGAAGACGATCCTCCTCGAGGAGCACAGCGTCATCTTGCCGCAGTTGCTCTTGCTCAAGCTCATCGTAAGCGAGCACTCGAGGTGACCCGTATACGAGTTCCGTGGGGAGAACTGCCTCTGCTCCATAAACTAGAGCAAAAGGCGTCTGGCCAGTAGCTCGATTTGGCGTCGTCCTGATCGACCAAAGAACCACTGGCAGCTCCTCGATCCAGTTCTTGCCGCACTTGCGCAGTCTGTTGAAAGTTCTCATCTTGAGCCCATGCAGCACTTCAGCATTTGCCCTTTCAGCTTGACCGTTGCTTCGCGGGTGAGCAACAGAAGCGAAACAGACCTTGGCACCAAGGTCTTCGACATACTGCATGAAGGCGTGGCTCGTGAACTGGGTACCGTTGTCGGTGATGATCCTGTTAGGAACACCAAAGCGACAAACAATTCCCTTGAAGAACTTGATGGCTGATTGTGCTGTCACCTTCCTCACTGCTTCCACTTCCGGCCACTTCGTAAACTTGTCGATGGCCACATACAAGTACTCGAAGCCCCCGGTGGCACGGGGAAAGGGGCCGAGGATGTCGAGCCCCCAGACCGAAAATGGCCAGGAGAGAGGGATTGTCTGGAGAGCTTGAGCTGGCTGATGAATCTGCTTGGAATGAAACTGGCACGCTTCACACTTGGTTACTAGTGCAGTTGCATCCTGGAGGGCGGTGGGCCAAAAGAAACCTTGTCGGAAAGCCTTTCCAGCAAGGGCTCTTGACCCTATGTGGTGACCACATATGCCTCCATGAATCTCCGCCAACAGCTCCTGTCCTTCTTCCCGGGGAATACACTTCAATTTCACACCGTTTGGTCTTTTTCTGCACAGCATGTCATCGACAAATTGATACATATTGGACCGTCGGGCTACTTTCTCCGCTTCTTCCTGCTCTTCGGGAAGTTCTCCTGTCTGAAGGAAACGGACGATCTGCTGCGCCCACGCTGGAGCCTGTGGCTCGACAACGAGGACTAAAGGCATTTCTTCTGCTGCGGGAACATCAGGCCCTACGGCAAGAGCTTGTCGCTCTACCAGAGCCGGCTGTTCCCCGACGAGCTTGGCGGGAACAGCCGCTTCAACGACAAGAGCCTGGGGCCCTGCTGGAGCGTGCTGTCCTTCAACAAGCTCGTCGGGAGCAGTTGCTTCAACGACAGAAGCCCAAGGCCTCGTCGGAGCATCTTGCTCCTCAGCGCTTCGATCAGGAGCGCCTGCTTCAACGACAAGGACCCGAAGTCTTGTCGGAGCAAGTTGCCCCTTTGCCTCTTGCCTAGGAGCACCCGCTTCAACGACAAGAGCGTGAGGCTTTGTCGGAGCAAGTTGCCCCTCTGCATCTTTGGCGCTGGCTTTGGCAGCCTTCTTGCCGGCGGCTTCGGGGAGCTCTGCCGGGAAGTAGTCGCCAGAAGCCAACTTCCTCTTCCTGCCTTGCCCTACTGATGGCGTCACGGATGGCTGAGTTAGTTGGAGCACAAAAGTGCCTGGTTCCACAGGCAATTTGAGTGCGGCGCGCTTTGACAAACCATCGGCAATGTCATTCTCAGCACGTGGGACGTGCTCCATTTGTAGGCCGTCAAAGCGTTCCTCCAACTTCCTCACCTCATCTACATAAGCTTCCATCAATGGGCATTGGTAGTTCTTGTTCACTTGCCTGACGACAAGCTGCGAATCTCCCCTGACAATAAGCTTCTTAATCCCAAGGTCTGCCGCGATCCTGAGACCGGCAAGCAACCCCTCATATTCTGCAGTATTGTTCGTCGCCTGTTCCTTGGGAAAGTGCATTTGGACCACGTACTTGAGGTGCTCTCCGGTGGGTGCGACAAGCAGTACGCCAGCACCGGCGCCTTGCAGCGAAAAGGCACCATCAAAGTACATGAGCCACTCTTTGCTTGTCTCCTTGCCGGGGAGAGTCGTCTCTGGGATTTCTTCGTCTGGCGTTGGTGTCCATTCTGCGACAAACTCTGCCAAAACTCGGCTCTGTATGGTTGATGTACTCTCAAACTTGAGACCAAAGCTCGACAACTCCAACGCCCACTCGACAATCCTGCCTGTTGCTTCTGGATTTTGCAAAATCCTTTTCAGCGGGAAGCGAGTGACGATGGTAACTTCATGTGCTTGAAAATAATGGCGCAGCTTTCTCGAGGCCATGAGAAGGCCGAATACCTTGACCTAGCTCCCTGCAGAAGAGAGCTCACAAAGTAGACCGGGCGCTGCACCATTTTCTTCTTTTGTATCACTTCGCCTGACTACGCAGACGAATCCTTGTCGGCAGCAAAACTTGTCGGGGGAGCCCCCAGCTTGTCGCTGGACGTGCTTGCCGCAGTTACTGCCTCCTCATCCACCTCTCTCTCCGCTACTAGCGCAGCACAAACCACTTGATTGGTTGCCGCTAAATACAGCAACAACTTCTCTTGTGGTTTAGGTGCGACAAGTATTGGAGGAGAGGAGAGGTATCTCTTCAAGTCTTGCAGCGCTGCCTCCGCCTCCAGAGTCCATTTCAATGGACCTGCCTTTTTTAAGATTTTGAAAAATGGCAGGGCGCGCTCAGCTGACTTGGAGATAAACCTACTGAGAGCAGCAACACAGCCGGCAAGTCGTCGTACATCCTTGACGCGCTTTGGTGCTTCAATTTGCTCAATGGCTTTGATCTTGTCAGGATTGGCTTCAATTCCACGTTGAGACACAAAGAACCCGAGAAGCTTGCCGGAGGGAACTCCAAATACGCACTTCTCGGGGTTGAGCTTCAGGTTGATCTTGCGCAGATTTACAAAAGTTTCTTCTAGATCTTGAACCAAAGTAGCCCTGTCTTTGCTTTTGACCACTATATCATCCATATAGGCTTCCACATTTCTGTGCAGCTGAGGCTCAAAAGCAATCTGGACGGCTCTTGCAAATGTCGAACCAGCATTTTTCAAACCAAATGGCATACATACGAAACAGTATGTGCCACAGGGTGTGATAAATGCGGTCTTTTCCTCATCTTCCTCAGCCATGAAGATTTGATGATACCCTGAATATGCGTCAAGAAATGAAAGCAAATCACATCCTGCCGTGGAGTCAACAATCTGGTCTATGCGGGGCAAAGGAAATGGGTCTTTGGGACAAGCTTTATTGACATCAGTGAAATCAATACAAAGCCTCCATTTTCCATTCGCTTTGCGCACGACAACGGGATTGGCCAACCACGTAGGATGGAGCACTCCTCTGACGAGGCCTGCTGCTTCCAACTTCTTGATTTCTTCCGCAATAAACTCTTGCCGCTCCACAGCTTGCTTTCTGGCTTTCTGCTTGACGGGCCTCGCGTGGGGACAAACGGCAAGGTGGTGCTCAATTACTTTCCTGGGAACACCGGGGATGTCAGACGGTTGCCATGCAAACACGTCGACATTCGCCTGCAGGAAAGCAACTAGCGCGCTTTCCTATTTGTTGTCAAGTGTGGCACTGATGGTGAAGGAACCACCAGTGTCGTCCTCCTTGGCGGGCACCTTCTTTGTCGCCGGCGGAGCGGCTTTGTTCTTCTTGCACTTGCCGGTGGAGCTCTCTGGTGCGTCCTCGACGGCAGCGCAGCACTCCGAAGAGGTGCGCTTGCCGGAGTGGGCACAGGAGCTCTTGCCGGACTTCCTCTTGTTCTCCCCCCCGAGAGCTTCAGCGGCAAGTGCCTTGGCGGCAGTTGCGGCAGCTGCTTCCCGGTAGATCTTGTCGGCGCAAATAAGCGCATCCTTCTTGTCGCAGGGAACGGTGATAACACTTACTGGGCCTGGCATCTTCAACACGTTGTAGGCAAAATGAGAGGCTGCCATGAACTTGGCGAGCGCTGGACGGCCAAGTATCCCATTATAAGGCAATGGAATATCGGCAACGTCAAAGGTGACCTTCTCGGTCCGGTAGTTCAGCTCGCCGCCAAATGTCACTGGCAGCGTGATCTTCCCTTTCGGCTTGCTCCTTCCTGGATTGACTCCTTGGAAAGTACCAGTTTCCTCAAGCTCGCCGTCAGGGATTTGAAGTTTCCGGAGCACAGCGGGCGAAATCAGATTCAAGCCGGCCCCACCGCCAACTAACATCTTCGTGACCTTGAGGTTGCGGATCGTTGGTGAAACCAACATCGGCAAGCACCCGACCGCCGTTGTGCGGTCAGGGTGGTCCTCAATGTCAAAGACGATAGGCGTGTCGGACCACTTCAGAAGCTTTCTGGCGTCAACAGATGGTTCCGCCGCATTGATCTCTCGCGCCCACTGTTTAAGTTGGCGGTGAGAAGAATGCAACGAAGCACCACCGTCAACACACAAGACTTCTGCGGCTTTCTGAAATTCGTGCTCACTTGATTCTTCATCATCTAGATCATCATCATCATCATCTTTGTCGCGGCCACGAGGAGGCCTGTCTCTCTGCTGCTGCTTGGCCTTGCCGCGACGCCCTCCTCAGGCAGTGCGCTTCTTGCCGGACCCGCCAGCACCTTCTGGGGCCTTCTCCTTGTCGCGCCTCTCATACTCAGCTTTCTGCTGTTCGACAAGCTACTCAACTCGTCGGCAGTTCTGGAGATCGTGTCCCTTGGTGCGATGGATCTTGCAATATTGCTTGTCGGAGCCGTCCTGCTTGTCGGCAGCCGCCAAGGCCTGACAGTTGGCGCACGCGGCAATCTCCTTGCCGGAGCCCTCGACTTTGGCCTTGTCGGCGCTGCCGTTGCCGCTGGACTGCTCGACGGCAAGCACAGCTTTGCCCTTTTTCTTCCTGTTGTTCCGCCGCCGGCCCTTCTTTGCCGGGGCGGTACCTTCGCTGTCAGAGCTCCCCCCTGCGCCAACACCTTCACTGGGAAGTTTCCTTCCCTCTTCAGCACGCGCACATTTGTCGGCGAGAGCATATAGCTGGCCAATGTCTCTGACCTTGGTCATCGCCATTTCCTCCCGCATCTTGCGGTTACGCACGTTCTAATGGAACGCGCTAATAACCGCAGCGGGGTGAACATCTGGAATGTTGTACTGTATGCGGCTGAACCTTTGAATGTATTTGCGCAGGGGCTCTCCTTCCTTCTGGGGGATGAGATGAAGATCACTCTCCTGGCCATGAGGTTGATGACCGCCAGTAAAGGCACCAACAAACTGATGGCACAGGTCCGCCCATGAAGAAATGGAGTTCTCCGGCAAGTGCATGAGCCATGAGACGACGTTGCGCTTTAACACGAGCGGGAAGTAGTTAGCAAGAATCTTGTCGTCTCGTCCCCCGGCAGCTTGCACCGCAATGGTGTAAATGCTGAGGAACTCTGACGGGTGTGTCTTGCCATCATACTTCTCCGGCACGTCAGGCTTGAAAGCCTTGCGATTGGGCCACTGGACCTGCCGCAGCTCACGGGTGAACGCTGGACAACTTACCGCGTACGGCAAGTCGCCAGGATCCCCTGGCGCATGCATGTCAACAGCGGGCCCTGCGCGTCTGTCGGACTGACGATGCGCTTCTCTCCTTCGCTCGATAGTGGTACGAGCGTCTTCTCCTCTGTGTTCCTGAAGAACGAGGCGCTGATCACAACGAGCTCGCGGGTCAGACGACGCCGTGGAACCATCGCCACGGGCGTCGTTTCGACGTGTCGGCGACCGAGGCCGTCTGGGTGGTGAGTGTACGATTGTTGCCCCCTCGCCGTTCTTGTTGGTGACAGCATTGTCACCAGTTCTCTTGTCGGCCACGCGCACCGGGTTGGCATCAGCGAAGCTGAGAAGGCTCTGAATGGTTGCCCTCCACTCGTCAAGCTTATCTGCTGGTGGAGGGAAGTTCAGGAGCAGCTGCGCACGCGCCAACGCTTTTGCTGGTGAGGGAGGTATCGAGTGGCGTGAGGACTGTGGGATGCTCTTACTCCCAACAGTGTTAGAAGGAGCATCTCCATGCCCAGGCGACCATACCTCGACCCCGCCAACGTGTTGTTGCGTATGGTGACCCCGCGCATCTCGAGATCGATGCGCAAGTTCATTATCCAGGGAGCGCCTGGCACCTGGGGCGTCAGGACGCTGCCTGTCACGGGCTTCTTGCGAAGGCCGCAGCGTCTGAACCGGCGCAGGCGTTCCAGAACGCGCAGCACCGTTTCTGGAGCTTGCAGGGCCAGCAGCAGGGAGCAACGCTGCGTTCCCAGACCCAGCAGCGCCAAGATTGGCGTTGCTGGCCCGGTTTTGGACACGTGGAGGTAATAGGAGCTCTCGCTCTCCAGTCCCCCCAGCAGCCGCAATCACGTCGGCACCCTCCTGCATGGGAGCAGGCGGGTTGGACGTAGACGCACCGATGGCCGAAGTCTTCTTTTTTGGAGCCATAAGGCGGAGGATGGCCCAAAAACTAACGCGCAAATCGCTAGATTAGGTTCACACAACCTCCTTTCCCCTATCTGGCGCGCCAAAGATGTCAGGGACGAATCCGCGATCACCTATGGGACCCAGGGAAGGACCCCTTTACGTTCGGCAGGGAGAGACGGTCGCACGAAGAGCAAATCTAGCGAAGAACACGACAGTGCACGAGAGAGATTTACCCCGGTTCGGGCCGCACGGATGCGTAAAACCCTACTCCTGCTTTTTGGTTTATTATCTGTATGATTGTTCTAGCTCCAGGAGCGCTACAGTACAGAGTAGCTGCGTACAATACTGGAGTTCTCCATTTCCCTGTTCCTCCCCCTCCTCCACGTTGCCTATGGGCCTCCTTTTATATGCACAAAGGGGTCACCAACAGGTGGCAAACAGTAAAGGTAGAGGTGGAAAGTTGCTACAGTAAGGCCATTATTACCAGGATGACATGTCCTACCTACCACTGACGGCAGGGGACAAGGGCATTAAATGCCCATGCCTTAGTTGTCCAGATACATGTACCCGGACGTCTTGGACGTGGGAAAAGCCTATCCCACCTGCTCCTGCACCGCTAGCTACAGTGTACCACCGTCTACACAGTGCCCTGCCACACACGCTTGGAAGGACCCAGAGCGCCACGCTGGCAGAGGCACCGGAGCAGCACAGTAGCACAGTGGTACAGTAACGCTTGCCGCGGCAAGACCTTGCCGCACCTGACAGCTTGCCGCAACCCATAGCTTGCCGCGCAAGGTAACTTGCCGGGGCAAGTACCTTGCCGCAGCTGCTATCTTGCCGCAGCCAATACCTTGCCACAGCCAATGACTTGCCGGGGCAAGTACCTTGCCACGGCAAGTACTCTGCTACAGCAAACCTCAGGCTGGGCCTCAGCTGTCCCTCCCGGCAAGCTCCTCTTGCCGGGGCCTTAACTCTTGCTTTGTATACTTTGTTCTTGAATGGCTTAATAATCTTGAGCTTCTCTCTGGCTGTCCTCCCGCAAGCCTGGCCGCGGGATGCTACTACTGCCCGTGCACAAGTACGGGGTACTAGGGTACCCCTATTCTAGTACACCGACAGAAATTGATTATGATTTATGATGGAAGATTATTATCACTAATGTTATTATGGACTAATCTTTGGGAAGGTTCTACCACCTGGATACTCGTGTTTTTATTTTCTTAGAAGCCCTTTATGAGGTGTCGCTTCATACACCCAACTGTGGCATTTATTTTCAAGACCTTTCGAGGCATCGCTTCAGACACCCAACTAGCATGTATATTATTTTCTTTTGGAATTCACCAGGAGGTTCTATCGCCTAGAATTCCCTTTGCCTTTGATTTCATTTGAATTAAAGCCCTTTGCGTGGCGTCGCAAAGACGCCCAACTGTGGCATTCTTTTATAAATTTCTCTCTTGGGTTCTTTCGGAACGGTCCTACCTTCTGAACCCCGACTTTAAAATTTTGGTAACAACATGATTACTTATACTTTGCTAATAGCATATGGCTAACCTATATTTTCTATGCAATCATATTACTCTACATGATTACATTAAATCTCTTGCCATGTCACAAAAATTGTTGAATATGTTTAAAATTAATTACATGCATTTTGCCTGCTTTTATTATATATTTTGTTAATGATGTTTGTGAGTACATTCAAACATACTCACTGGCTTGTCCCTGCCTATTGTCTTGGCCAGATTACGATTCGAAGAGGAGCACTACGAAGACACCCCTGCAACCTAGGAGTCGAAGATTGCAGCCACGTGAGATAGGAGTTAGTCAGTTCCGCTGAGTACCATCATCGTCGGAGATCCACGAGTCGCTTTCGTCATCCACCACTAGAGACCCTTGTTATACTCAATGGACCTTTATGGTCTTGTACTCAAATTCTTGTAACTGCTTGGAATTCTGTATCAAGGAAGTGTCCACCAGCAAATAGTAATTCTGGGGCTGGTGAAGACACAAGGGTCATTTGCTGGGATCTTATGTCCCAGAAAACCGGCCCTGACAACAGCATGGCTTCTTCAGCCACGAAATACGTACCTCGGGCACACAATTTCGCCTTTAAAATTCCATGGGCAGCTGTGGGGGCAAACAATCGAAGGGTCAAGTATTTAGCTCGACCGAACTATGGCCAAATATGTCTTCGGACCATTACCAGGTACCATCCAGGGTCTGATAAGTGGAAAGTTGATATACTGCGGTAGCTTCTCAAGACCCTCTCTCAAGGGCCCGTCCACCGATCTCCATTTCTCCTGTCTACAGAACCCTCCCATAGAGCGAAGGCGTAGATGTGCAGCAGGGTGCAGTAGGGGTGTCAAATCACTCATCGAGGCCCTGTGTAAACCTTTCCTCTGTCATTTATATCTTCCTTTCTATAAAGTATTTGTAACAGCTGCTTCGGCAATTTGAATTGTACGGTTGGACGTCACACATTCATCGGAAATAAAGACCATCATTACGATCCCATTGCAGTCATTTATGTTGCATATCTCTTTCCTCTTTTTCATGCCGAAACAAACTCGTTCAATACATATTTGCTTTAGATGCGATCGGCTGATAAACCGGGGGCTCGACTATAAATCTCGCCCCAAGCATCATTCCAGCACTATCTTTATTTTACGTGCTCGGCGTCTCAGATATTGCGTTATATGAATCGGCTCCGAATTATGTCTTTGGTCAATAGTTGGGTTGGCCGGCTCTTGTGCTTGCCCTCTTATGTTCCACATTGTTCGGCTAGGAGGGTAAAGGGAGAACCACTACGATTGCACTTCTAGCTCATCTGGTTAAGTACCTTAGTGGTGAAAGCCAAAAATTGCCTATCATAATAAGCGAGAACTGGTCGGCGATCCGATGACAAGTGTCAAACTGAAAATCGATGGAGGTTATTCCGTGTCATACAAAGGATTGCTGTCACAGAAACCAAGTGATGATGGTGTTAACCCTGGCACAGCCGAACATCACGAAACACTGGGGGCTAGTCACTAGCTCCCGCAGTCAAGCTCCTATGGCTAAGTGAAAGCATTAAAGCCGCATAGTTTGATTGCCTCATTTCTCCTACACACTACCGCCTCCGGGTGCCGAGACATCGGCTAAGGGTTAAAGTGTTAAGGAAGAAACACCCTTTGCAGTATCTACAAGGGGGTCAAAGCCGACGACTGGTAACTTTCAATCTAAAATGGCCGCACAGAAGTCAAAATAATTAAACAGAGCATAGTAAATCATGCCAACTAGTTGCATTATAAAGTACAAAAAGTTTTAACTTGCTCAGATAAACGGCAGTACATTCACTCATAAATTACATCCTTAGAGCACTGGGCCTCTATCGCCCGAGCACCATCCATCACAGTGGGAAAATATTGCTCGGGGCGCCTATGCTCCTTGCCAGCGGCCGGCGGTCTGGTGGCCATCTCGGCTGGCTTAATCTTCGGAAAATGCACCATGGTCTTGCCAAAGGCCATCCGAGCTCCCTTGATGCAAACAGAACACTTCCATGCATCAATCTGGGGCACGGCATCGCACAACCTCTACACCAGGCTGAAGTAGCTGCTCAGCAGTGACTCCGAAGGCCACAATTTGACGCAGAGGTCCTTCATCGCTGGCTCCACCATCCGATGCAACTCCATCAGCTGTTTCATCTGGTTGTTGAGGAGGGAAGGGTGCTCAGGGGCTTGCAACTGTGCCCAAAACAACCTCTGCTCGACACGACCCTCATGGGACGTGAAGTACTTAGCTGCATCGGATGCACTCCTCGGGAGGTCCGCAAAAGCGCTTGGGGAACGCCATACTTGCATGAGCAATGCAAACCTGTTACCACCAAAGGCACACTGCAGTAAGTACGGCTCCTCTTGGCAGCCTCATGCCTCTGTCCGCGCCTCCTTGATCGCCGACCTCAACGAGGTCAGCTCAGAGGCCTGATCCTTACTCCTTTGCTCAAGGTCCTCACATTTTGTGATGGCATCCTTGAGCTCCTGCTGCACCTCAGCCACTCTGGCCTCATGCTGCTAGCTGGCGGTCTTCACCGTCGCCAGTTTGGTGTCCACTTGTTAGGCTACCGCCTTCTACTGCACAACCTCTTGTTGGGCCTTCCTCAGCTCAGCTTTGAGGGTATCAACCTCGGCGGCGACAGCTGCAGCAATACCAATTGCACCGAGTCCAGGTTAAACTCCAGAAAAATTTCATTACACATACGGCTATTGTCAATAGCCCAGTTCGGACTCACCTTGCGCTTCGTCAAACTGCTTGTTAATTCGATCAAGCTCGTCATTAGAGCTCTTGAGCTTCCTATTGAGCTCGGCCCATTCCTCGGCTCGGGCAGCCACCGCCGAAGATGATGCCTGCACATTACACTTAACATATCAGACCCTCGAACATTTGATTGTCAATCCTCCGTCGGCGTTCCCTAAATCCGACCACAGTCTCGGGGGCTTCCGTACGGCTATGATCTATACCCCTAAGCTATTCGACCCCCGCATGAGTTTTTCAAACTCACTCAGGGCTCGGGACTACTGTATATATGACTGCATGATCATATAAGTGAAAAAAAATAAGGGATAAAGGGCATTACATGGCTTACCTTGAAGCTCGTCAGAAGGCCGCTGAAAGCCTCTTTTAGCCCACTGTCCACGGACTGAATGCTTTGCAAAACCATGCCCATCAAGGTACGGTGCTCCTCGTTGATGGAGGAGTTGGTCAGCGCCTCCTCCACCACATCCGGCAACCCAGTTGGAGCCCGCTCTGAAGCAGGCTGGGGCGGCGGAGTTACCTGATGACCCACAAGTATAGGGGATCAATCGTAGTCCTTTCGATAAGTAAGAGTGTCGAACCCAACGAGGAGCAGAAGGAAATGACAAGTGGTTTTCAGCAAGGTATTCTCTGCAAGCACTGAAATTGTCGGTAACCAATAGTTTGATAGCAAGACAATTTGTAACGAGCAAGTAATAGTAACGGTAAATAAAGTGTAGCAAGGTAGTCCAATCCTTTTGTGGCAAAGGACAGGCCAAAACGGTCTCTTATGATAAGCAAAGCGTTCTTGAGGGTACACGGGAATTTCATCATATCACTTTCATCATGCTGGTTTGATTTGTGTTCGCTAGTTTGATAATTTGATATGTGGGTGGACCGGTGCTAAGGTGCTGTTCTTACTTGATCAAACCTCCTACTTATGATTAACCCCCTCGCAAGCATCCGCAACTACGAGGAAAGTATTAAGATAAATTTAACCATAGCATTAAACTTTTGGATCCAAATCGGTCCCTTACGGAATAGCGCATAAACTAGGGTTTAAGCTTCTGTCACTCTAGCAACCCATCATCTAATTACTACTCCACAATGCATTCCCTTAGGCCCAAATATGGTGAAGTGCCATGTAGTCGACGTTCACATGACACCACTAAGGGAATCACAACATACATATCATCAAAATATCAAACACATATCAAGTTCACATGATTACTTGCAACATGACTTCTCCCGTGACCTCAAGAACAAAAGTAACTACTCACAAATAATAATCATGCTCAAGATCAGAGGGGTATTAAATAGCATAATGGATCTGAACATATAACCTTCCACCAAATAAACCATATAGTAATCAACTACAAGATATAATCAACACTACTAATCACCCACAAGCACCAATCTAAGGTTCCGGTACAAAGATTGAACACAAGAGATGAACTAGGGTTTGAGAGGAGATGGTGCTATTGAAGATGTTGATGGAGATGGCCCTCCCAAAGATGGGAGAGTTGTTGGTGATGACGATGACGATGATTTCCCCCTCCGGGAGGGAAGTTCCCCCGCGGAATCGCTCCGCCGGAGGGCAAAAGTGCTCCTGCCCAAGTTCCGCCTTGAGACGGCGGCACTTCGTCCCAAAAGTCCTCTCCTTATTTTTTTATAGGTCAAAATGACTTATATACCAGAAGAGGGGCACCGGAGGTGGGCCGAGGAGGGCACAACCCACCAGGGCGCGCCTTGGGGGCCTGGCGTGCCCAGGTGGGTTGTGCCCACCTGGTGGGCCCCCTCTGGTAGTTATTTGCTCCAATAATTCTTAAATAATCCATAAAAAATCTCCGTGAAGTTTCAACTTATTTGGAGTTGTGCAGAATAGGTAGCTCTGATGTGCTTTTTTTGGTCTAGAATTCCAGTTGTCAGTATTCTCCATCTTTGTGTAAACCTTGCAAATTATGAGAGAAAAGGCATTAGAATTACTCCCAAAAGCATTATTATGCATAAAAACATTATAAATAATAGTAGGTAAACATGATGCAAAATGGACGTATCAACTCCCCCAAGTTTAGACCTCGCTTGTCCTCAAGCGAAAAACCAATATCGAAAAACATGTTGAAAGTGCAACTAATCCTCGGGTGGTTTTGGTAATTCATAACAACATATAGCTCATTGAACTAATATCCATTCAAGTTGAATATTTCAGAAAGTTCAATGATTGGCATGGCATGGACTAGAGATGTGGACCCCTCAAAATGCTAAGGACAAAGATTGGCAAAAGCTCAAGACTCTTCATTTCTATTTTAGTGATCCAAGATCACATTGAGTCCATAGGAAAGCCAATACTATTAAAAGGGGACGAGGTGTTGCTTAATGGTCTACTTGCTCAAAGTGCTTAGTGATATTGCTCCAAAACCCTCAGCCACTTTCTCATTTCCACATATGTTCAAAACTCTAAGTCAAACTCGGCCCCACCGAATTGTTCCATCCGGCACCACTGAGTTCAGTTGACATAGCCACTGCCAAAAACCCTAGACAATTCGGTCACACCGATACGGATCTCGGTCCCACCGAGATGGCCTTGCAAACTCTCTGTTGCCTGTTGCAATTTTTTTGGTCTCACCAAAATGTGCAATCGGTCCCACCGAGTTTGCTTGACATCCTCTCTATTGCCTTGTTGCTTCACTTCAGTCTAACCGAGTTGATGCAATCGGTGCCACCGAGTTGATGTTTGCCCGAAGCCCTAGCACATCGGTCCCACTGAGTTGTTCCAGTCAGTCCCACCGAGATTCCTAATGTTCACATTTTGAACTGAATCGGTCTCACCGAGTTCTTCTATTCGGTCTGACCGAGTTGGGTCAAATGTGTGTAATGGTTGGATTTTGTGTGGAGGCTATATATACCCCTCCACCCCCTTCTCCATTTGAGAGAGAGCCATCAGAATGTGCCTACACTTCCACTACTCATTTTCTGAGAGAGAACCACCTACTCATGTGTTGAGACCAAGATATTCCAATCCTACCACAAGAATCTTGATCTCTAGCCTTCCCCAAGTTGCTTTCCACTCAAATCATCTTTCCACCATAGCCAAATCTGTGAGAGAGAGTTGAGTGTTGGGGAGACTATCATTTGAAGCACAAGAGCAAGGAGTTCATCATCAACACACCATCTATTACCTTTTGGGGAGTGGTGTCTCCTAGATTGGTTAGGTGTCGCTTGGGAGCCTCCGACAAGATTGTGGAGTTGAACCAAGAAGTTTGTAAGGGCAAGGAGATTGCCTACTTCATGAATATCTACCCGAGTGAGGCAAGTCCTTCGTGGGCGATGGCCATGGTGGGATAGACAAGGTTGCTTCTTCGTGGACCCTTCATGGGTGGAGCCCTCCATGGACTCGCGCAGCCGTTACCCTTCGTGGGTTGAAGTCTCCATCAACGTGGATGTACGATAGCACCACCTATCGGAACCACGCCAAAAATCTCTGTGTCTACATTGCGGTTGCCTTCTCCAAACCCTTCCCTTTACCTTCATATGCAATGTTTTACTTTCCGCTGCTACATTCTTAGAATTGCATGTGTAGGTTGATTGCTTGACTTATACTAGTTGCTAAAATCTGCCAACACTTAAAATTGGGAAAAGGTTAGATTTTTATTTGGTCAAGTAGTCTAATCACCCCCCTCTAGACCTACTTTCGATCCTACAAGTGGTATCAGAGCTTTGGTCTCCATTTGTCTTGATTTCCATAGCTTTGGTGATCACAGCCTTGGTTTCACAACCTAGGAGAGTATGGCGTCTAGCGAGGGAAATTACCACCGTAGAGGTCCTTACTTTGATGGTACTAATTTTGCTAGTTGGAAGCATAAGATGAAAATGCATATTCTTGGCCATAACCCTGCCGTTTGCACTATTGTGCAAATTGGCTTGCAAGGTGAATACTTCGAGGATGGAAGAGAACCGGATCGTGAAGCATCCGCAGAAGAATAAAAGATGTTGCAATACAACGCTCAAGCTTGCGATATTCTCTTCAACGGACTGTGCCCCGAAGAATTCAACAAAATCAGCCGCCTTGAGAATACAAAGGAAATTTGGGATACTTTGGTTGATATGCACGAAGGTACCGAGTCCGTAAAGGAATCTAAATTGGATGTGATTCAAAGTCAACTTGACAAGTTCAAAATGAAGGATGGTGAAGGTGTCGCCGAAATGTACTCTAGGCTCGCTCTCATCACAAATGAGATTGCCGGCTTAGGAAGCGAAGAAATTACTGACAGATTCATCATCAAGAAGATCCTAAGAGCCTTGGATGGAAAATATGATACCGTGTGCACCTTGATCCAAATGATGCCCAACTACAAAGATCTCAAGCCAACAGAAGTCATTGGTAGAATTGTTGCTCATGAGATGTCACTCATGGATAAGGAAGAGCTCCACAACAAGTCTAGTGGTACTTATAAAGCTTCATGTGATGCTCCTACAACATCAAGTGAGAAACAAGTCTTCAATGAAGAATTGAGCTTAATGGTGAAGAACTTCAACAAATTCTACAAGAATAGAAGCAAAGAGAGAAGTTCCAAGTCAAGGTCCTACAATGACAAAAGATCTTCTAGTTGTGATCGCAATTGCTACAATTGTGGAAGACCCGGACACTACTCTAATGAGTGTACGGCTCTCTACACGAAAAGAGAAGATTCACCCAAGAGGAGAAGTAAAAGAGATGAATAACCACCAAGAGAGAGAAGGAGTAGAGATGATCATTATGAACGAAGACCCTCTCGTAGAAGCAAGGATTCGAAAAGGAAGGACAAGTCATCAAAGAGCTACACAAGACGAAGACATCAAGCTCACGTTGGCGAATGGGTATCCGGTTCTGACTCTGACAACTACTCCGAGAGAAGTTATCACTCCGACTCCGAATATACTCAAGATGAAGGTGTTGCCGGTCTTGCACTTGTGTCATCCAACTCCTACGACATATTTGACTCACCAAATGAAGGAATTGGACGATGCTTCATGGCTAAAGGCCCTAAGGTATCACACCCCGAGTATGTTGATTTCAATAGTGATGAAGATGATTTGCTAGGTGATGATGATTTACTTGTTGACAACACTAGTGATGAAAACTATGATGAAATTGCTATTAAGCATGCTAATCATGATGAAATGAATGACAACGATAAGAAGGAGATTGAGCGTCTAACTAAAGAACTAAACACTCTTAAGTTAGCTCATGAAACAACTCTAAAGGATCATAGAGAGCTCCTAAGCACTCATGAGAAGCTACGCTTCGAGAAGCTAAATTTAGAGCAAGAACATGGGTTCCTAAAAGCAATTGATAATGATCTTCAAAAGAAGAGTTCTTCTTACATTGCCAAGCGTTTACTCTTGTCTACTTATATGCCACAAGTAAAATCTAGCAACAAGAGCAAGAAAGATTCTTCTTCTAGCAGTAACAATAATCATGTTAAATCCAATATTGTTGCTTCTAGTAGTCCTCTTGATTCCACTAACAATTCTCTTAGCCAAGTTACACTTGAGCAAGAAAATAGCTTATTGAAGGGAATTATAGAGAAAGGTGTTTACAAGAGCCTTGCCGGAAGTAAGCAATTTGAGGAAATTGTACGCAAGCAAGGAAGGCACCGGAAAAATCAAGGTGTTGGTTTTGAACAAAAGTTCAATGCCACTGAAGTTGAGTGGAAAGAAGATCAATACCCCAAGACGAAGTCTGTTCCTCAACAAGAGAAGTACGACCCCACTTCTTTCAAAGGAACACAAGCTCAAGATGATCTTCCACCACAAGACCACAAGCTAAAAGGCAAGGACAAGCTTCAAGAAGAGATTGATTCATTTGAAGAAGCTCCTAAGGCCATGGTCAAGTGGGTTCCCAAGACTACATCAAGTTCTACTTCATCAAGTACGACTACAACTCCAAGGATTCCCATCAAGTTGATGTGGATCCCAAAGAAGAAGAACTAGAGAGTTCTTGAGGGTGACTCCGCCAACATACTTCACTCATATTCATTTTGGCAAGGACAAGTGCAATCAACTTTCATATCTTGCACTAGTTCAAGGAGTCACAAACCCTCTTGTTGGTAAGACAAGGGACAAGGTAACCTAATGCTTTCATGGACATCATCATGTGTGTGTTTCACTCTATGTCTATGGATATCCTTGTGTGTTCCTTGTGGGACTAACCCGTGTGGTATTGAAAGTGTAACTCACTCCAATGGATTGCTCCAAATGATCTACATCAACATTGAGCATCCACATCTTCAACACCTACATGAAGTCATCATCGACAAAACCTAAGGTTAGTTCATCCCTCTGAGGGGGGTATCACATCTAGGGGGAGCTTTGCTCAAAGAATTGAGCTAAAGCAACTCTAATGATGTGAACACAACAATGCTTTATGTAAAAGTGGTAACCCCACTTGTGCTTAAACGATGAGTATGACCTATGATCAAATGTTCTCATTTGACTCCTAAGTCAATATACTCATATATAGATGACCTGGTCATCGCCAATTGCTTGATAGATGCTAGAGTGTTTGTGCATGCTTTGCCACATGTTTTATTTGCCATCTTATTGTGTGAGCATGTTGGTTGCATAATTTTCTCCATTCGAGGACATCCATTTGTTGCTTTGATTGTTTGGTTTTTCTTTTTACCAAATGGATGGACAAAAATGCCTAAGTACTCCCTCTAGCTATCTATGCTTTTTCTCGTCTCAAACTCTATTCATGCTACATCACAAAGTTTGAACAAGTCAAATTCGGACCCTCCGGGTGAGGAGCACTCGGAGCCACCGATCCGTCAAGGGCTTAACTTCCAAAACCTCTTAATGCCTTTCGGTCAGACCAACTCACTCCTATTCGGTCTCACCGAAATCATTAAGTTGATCTAGGTTTTTATCTCGGTGCAACCGATTAGAACCATTCGGTCACACCGAGTTGCAGCAACTGCTAGCAGTTTTGCATCTCGGTGCCACTAAGTAGTTCCACTCGGTCACACCGACAGCGTCTGGGTATTTATACTCTGCGTACCCGTACGGTTGAAAATCACTTCAACCGCACGAGCCCATGCCCCAGCACTGTCGCCCTGGTCTCTGGATCGTCGTCGTCGTTGCCAGTGACCTCCTGTCGCTGGTCTCCACCACCGTCAACGGAATTCTCACCGCCATTGCCACCATAGCAAATCCGTCGTCAAGTTAGGGTACGGATTTGACCCTTTGTGCTTTCCATAACTCTGATTCTTGCACAAAGTATAATGCCTATGTTCTTCCCATGCATGAGATTTATCTATCCACTAAAAGAATTCCTTAGAATAGATTTGATGAAAAAACTTAGGGTTAGGTTTCCGCCAAACTCATCTCGGACCGACCGATCTGAGGATCTCGGTCACACCGATTGGCCCTGGCCATTGCACAAGTACAACTCGGTCGGACCGAAGTGTACTGATTGGTGCGACCGAAATCACTTTCTCTGTGAAACCCTAGCATCAGCAATGTCAGAGGGCAGTGGTAGTCAGAACAAGTCTGAAGAGCAGGTCAACCTCAGTGAGGGCACTAGTCCCTCAAGCAGCTATGATGAGGGGAGCAGAAGCACTCCCAGCAACTTGCCTAAGGCAGCAACCAGGACAAGGAAGAAGAGAACATCTGAATCCGAGGATGAGGATTTTGTTATTGAGGAGGAGGTGACCTCCAAGAAGAAGGTACTCAAGAAAGAGTATGCTGCTACTGCAACCAAGCCTGAAATGCCCAAGAAAGCTCCTGCTAAGAGAGCTCCAATGTCTAAAGCTAGGCAATCCTCTGTTGCTCAAGAGCAAGCACAACCAGCAAGTGGTGCTGGAAAAGAGAAGAAGAGGAAGGAGAGAGTCAGAAAGACCATTTCCAGAGTCATTGGCAAACCTTCTATGATGAGAGATTCTGATGAGGAGGAGGAAGAGTCTGTTGCACCTCCTACAAAGACTCAGAAGCTTATGGGGGATGCCATAAGGACTGGGGCTGCTCCATCTAAGCCCAAGTCTTCCCCCAAGCCTTCAGCTCAAGCTCAAGCTCTCAAGCCTTCTGCACCAAAGAGATCAACAAGAAACATCCCTGCTGCTGAAAAGAACAAGGCCCCAGTGCCTAAAGCTCAAGAAGAAGAAGAGTCACAAGTGCTCGGATTCTAGATCATAGTGATGATCATCCTGTGGCAGAAATTATGAAGCTAAGAAAGGATGCAGGTCTGAGACTTTGGAGACAGACTGATCCCTATGCCACTAGGAGGAGAACTGATGTGGACTATCGCTTTCACACAAAGGAACAGCAAGATTTCTATGAAGCTGTCCTTTTGGACAAGAAGCCCATTGTTTGTGATATGAAATGGGTTGACTGGAAGCACATTGATGACAATGAGGACTATTTCCCAAGTGTGCATGAGAGCTTTACAATGAATGGTGTGGACAAGTTTGTTGGTCAGAAGTTGACTAAGTGGAACGATGAGATGATCATGCAATTCTATTCCACTGCTCTCTTCTACCCTGATGGAAAGATTGTCTGGATGACTGAAGGAACAAGATATCAATCTACTATCTCAGAATGGGCCAAGCTGATCAATGCCCCAGAGGAAGAGGAGGATGATATTGTTGTGTATGCTAAGCCTAGGAAGGATCACAACTCCATGGCTAATATGTACAAACCAATTCCTGATGAAGATTTGGAAACTCACAAGTTTGGATCAATATACCATCTGCTTGCTGGTTTGACCACCATCAACACTATATTGAGGCATACACTTTTGCCCAAGTCAGGAGATCATAGAATGATCCATGGTCACTCCATCAACTTGCTTCACTTGTTTGATGTTCCTCAGAAGTTCAAGGTGATGAGCTTGATTGTAGAAACTGTGAAGAGAACAGCTGCTGATCAGAAGAGATCTTGTGGATATGCCCCTCACATTCAAATGTTGATCAACTCCAAGATGGGAACCGGGACATATCTTCTTGACAGAGAGCATCTTCCCCTGAGGCCAGATTTTGAGGACAACGAGGTTGTCATGGATGCATCACATCCCACCTATGTTGAAGCCCAGGAGAAGAGAGAGAAAGCAAAGACTGCAAAAGCAGCAAAGACATCAAATGCACCAGATACCTCCACAGTGATGCTCAAGACCAAGCAAGATCAACTTAGTTATCTGCTTGAGGCTACAGTAAGAATTGAGAAGGGCTTGGCCACCCTGACTCAAAACCAGGAAAGTCTTGAGAGCATCATTGACATAAAATTTCATGACCTAGATGTGAAGGTCACTGAGATATAGACTATTGTGGAGAAGCTCCAAGAAGATGCTGAGGATAGGGAGGATAGACCAACTACAGATACTTTCCAGAGAGTGCCAAGGGCACAAAGGTCATCAGCAGTGCCAGTTGTCACAGATACCAGGACTACTATTTCAGCACCTGCAGCAACTGCCATGGTTGTACCTCCAGTGTCAACCCCTCCAGCCCCACAGACTTCTTCAGAGGCATTTGCAGACGGACTCCTCTCCATGCCATCTACGCACACCGGAGCGACAAGACAGAAGACCCCTTCAGCAGCTCTCGGAGGTCGTGCCTAGAGTGCCGAATAGCACTATACGTTTTCGAACTTTTTGGTAACTTGTTGCCAAAGGGGGATAAAGTGTATAGATCTTAGGCTTCGAGAGAGAGAGAGAGTTGGTTTTATTTGCCTCTCTTGCTACTTTGATCATTTGGTTGTTTGATTCCTATGCTACTATTTGTGTTATGCTCGTGAGATACTTATGTGATCATGTGTTTGATCATACTATGCCTTAATGTGTGCTTGCATGATTATATCTATGATATCTGTGTATGATCAATCACTTTTATCCTTGGTGATGAGTGCATGTTATTTAGATCTTTTCATTTTGAGCGCTCCACCAAGATGTATGTGACATGGAAGAGTGACCCATGATCCTAATCGATTGTGCATTTGCATTCAAAAGCAAAGTTTAAATAATGCACAAATTTAGGGGGAGCTCTTGCTTATCACATACTTCTCAAAGCAACGATGTATTTCATTCATACTATCATTTGTCAAAGCTTTGATCTATATGTTGTCATCAATTACCAAAAAGGGGGAGATTGAAAGTGCAACTAATCCCCGGGTGGTTTTGGTAATTCATAACAACATATAGCTCATTGAACTAATATCCATTCAAGTTGAATATTTCAGAAAGTTCAATGATTGGCATGGCATGGACTAGAGATGTGGACCCCTCAAAATGCTAAGGACAAAGATTGGCAAAAGCTCAAGACTCTTCATTTCTATTTTAGTGATCCAAGATCACATTGAGTCCATAGGAAAGCCAATACTATTAAAAGGGGACGAGGTGTTGCTTAATGGTCTACTTGCTCAAAGTGCTTAGTGATATTGCTCCAAAACCCTCAGCCACTTTCTCATTTCCACATATGTTCAAAACTCTAAGTCAAACTCGGCCCCACCGAATTGTTCCATCCGGCACCACTGAGTTCAGTTGACATAGCCACTGCCAAAAACCCTAGACAATTCGGTCACACCGATACGGATCTCGGTCCCACCGAGATGGCCTTGCAAACTCTCTGTTGCCTGTTGCAATTTTTTTGGTCTCACCAAAATGTGCAATCGGTCCCACCGAGTTTGCTTGACATCCTCTCTATTGCCTTGTTGCTTCACTTCAGTCTAACCGAGTTGATGCAATCGGTGCCACCGAGTTGATGTTTGCCCGAAGCCCTAGCACATCGGTCCCACTGAGTTGTTCCAGTCAGTCCCACCGAGATTCCTAATGTTCACATTTTGAACTGAATCGGTCTCACCGAGTTCTTCTATTCGGTCTGACCGAGTTGGGTCAAATGTGTGTAATGGTTGGATTTTGTGTGGAGGCTATATATACCCCTCCACCCCCTTCTCCATTTGAGAGAGAGCCATCAGAATGTGCCTACACTTCCACTACTCATTTTCTGAGAGAGAACCACCTACTCATGTGTTGAGACCAAGATATTCCAATCCTACCACAAGAATCTTGATCTCTAGCCTTCCCCAAGTTGCTTTCCACTCAAATCATCTTTCCACCATAGCCAAATCTGTGAGAGAGAGTTGAGTGTTGGGGAGACTATCATTTGAAGCACAAGAGCAAGGAGTTCATCATCAACACACTGTAACACCCCCAGAAGTTAGCCACAGTAATCCCATTTTGATAATGCCATGTCAGCAAGTTCAACAGTTCCTAGTCATCATTTGCATCATATTGCATTTCGAACTCCTAATTCAAACTTCACATTAAATTAAAGTGGAAGATAAAAGTTGTTCAACATAGAAACTAAAATGTTCAATAAATAACAAATATTCCAGAGATTGTTCTAAAATTATAATCAACCATTAATAAATTAACTAAGTGACTCTAACAATAGGAAAGCAGAGTTGGTTAATACCTTTTTATTTAAATAAAATCCATATGAAAACATTTGGCCCCAAAACCATTTTATACCAAGGTTGGATATTGCACTGATGTTATATGGGCAAGTGCCACATTTTACAAAAGTCATTTGGAGTAAAAACAAAAGACAAAACAGAAAAAGAAAAGGAAAACAGAAAACAGAAACAAAGAAAAATAAAAGGAACCCCCCCCTCGCTGGGCCTCGGCCCAGCTGGCCACTGGGCTAGCCAGGCCGGCCCAGCCGGCGCCCCACTCCCCACCTCATCCCCTTCCTCCTGCTCACTCCTGCGCTGCTGTCGCTTGCACAGCACCCGCGCGCGCCATGGCCCCCCCTCTCCTGCGTGACAACGCATCGCTGCGCCCATCTCTGGTGGATAAGAGCACCCCCAGTGCTCCCTCGACTAACCCTAGCTTGCTCATCCTCCTCCCTCGCGTCATTCTCTTCTTCCCCGTGCAAGACCGAGCCGCCGTCGACATGCTTCACCTCGCCCGCGTGCTCACCGGACTTCCCTCTCCATTCTGAGCTGTCCGGAAACTCCGTCGCGGACGCCATCTTCCTCATCGCCACTGCATCGAGCATGGGGAGCACCACGGCCGTCGCACGCCGTTCCCCTCCATCGGCATCCGCCTCGGGCGCCGCTCGATCCGCCGTCCTCGCTGCGCCCCCGGCCTCCCCGACCACGTCATCGAGCTCGCTGTGAGCTCCCGGTCCTCCCTAGCCTCTCCCCTTTCTTCCCCAAGCCCCGTTGGCTCAACTCCGTCGAGGCCGAGCCGTCGCCACCGTGGGAGCTCGTTGTAGCCTTCATTTTTGTCCGCCTCAGCTCACGCCCGTGGCATGGTTCGATGCAGCGCATCGCGCTGGTACGATAGGAACTCGCGCCGCTCCATTTGGCTGCCGGAGCGTCGTTTCCGGCTATCGCCGCCGTTCCTGTAGCTCGCCGCCGGCGTACGCACTGTGCACACGCGCGCGTTCTAAAACCAGTGGGATTGACCCACTGACTGGTGGGTCCCGCTGGCTTAATTAACCGCTAATGAATTGGTTAGGCTAATTTAACTACCCACTAACCCCACTGACAGTGGCCCCCACCCACTAACTAAACTAAATTAATCAACCCATTTAGTACTTGTGTCTATGTCAGGTAGGCCCCACCTACACTGTTTACCACTGTAGCAGTCAGCCCAGTCAGTAGCTGACTGGGCTGTTGACTTTGACTCTGGCCCCACATGTCAGCCTCTGTGGGCTGGCCGTTGACTGGACCCTTGACCCAGTCAATAGGCCCACTGGTCAGCCACTGTGTGCACTCTGTGTACACAGAGCTGGGTACCCGTAGCATTTTTCCAATTTAATTTCGAATTTAAATTAATTCCAGAAATTAATAAAAACTTTAGAAAATCATATCTTTTAATCCGTAACTCGGATGAAAATACTTTGTACATGAAAGTTGCTCAGAACGACGAGACGAATCCGAATACGTGGACCGTTCGTCCGCCACATGTCCCTAACTACCTGAACATGGGACATTCCCCCTCCGGATCGCCTGTCCGAAAATGCAAACTTCGGGAAAACTTTCCCGGATGTTATTCCCCCTTCACCTATGTCGTGTAGCACTACGATAGGTCACCCCTAGCACCGTGTATCGTATTGTCATGCATCTGTTTGCTTGTATTTACTGTTTCTTCCCCCCTCTTCCTATTCGCTAGACCCCGAGACCGCTGACGATGTCCTAAAGATCGACGACCCCACTGACAACTTTGCCCTTGCCGCCGAGCAACCAGGCAAGCCCCCCCTTTGATCATCCCGATATTGCCTATTCTATTTTCTCATGCTTGCATTAGAATTGCTGCTGCTACTGCTTTACCTATTCTGAAGCATAGCCTGTTTATTGTAACCTCCTATTGATAATTACCTGCATATCCTAAACTGTCTAGTATAGGCTGGGTAGAGACCTATCAGTGACCCCACTTATCCTGATTGCCCCGCTGGATTATCCGAAGACCCGATCAATGGGATTGAAGACCAGGCCCCGACACCGCACATCACCCCCCCTTAGTTGTAACGACACTGCAGCGTTACTATCGAGTGCCGAGGGTGAAACCTCTTGTAGCACTTCTGATGTTAACTCTGTAGAGTAGCTATTCGGTCGTGGTCATCGAGGGTGAATCCTCCTTCACTGCTTCCGATAACGACGCCGTCATACAACACCTCAAGTGTGAACCCAGCGAGGGTGATTCCTCCGAGTTCACCTTGACGGATACATCGAGTAGGAATTCCAATGAGGGTGATACCTCGGATTCCCTTGATGTTATGGACACACGGATACTTGGACTGTACTATTGTTACTTGGAAAGGCGGGTCGACGCTGAGGGGTACCCGCGTGTGATGTGAAGGCGGGTTGCCTGGATGGTGCCCGAGTGAGAATACAAGGCGTGGCCGGGCATTCTTGGCCCTTGCCGCAAGTCCTCGAGACGGGGCGACGGGGTCACATCGATCATGAGTCTCTGCTCGTTACAGCACTACCAAGGTACTAATGGTTTGGATATTTGATCTGAGTGCCTGTAGGAATCCCCCTTTCCAACTCCTTGGCCGAAGTTGAGTCTAGTGGTCCAAAACTGTTTTACTAACTTGGCTGTGTGGCTTATGGCCCACGTCGCCAATTGGGTGGTATTAGGATCTTTTACTCCTCGACCTTTACTCTGGGACTCTAATCTCTATTCTATTCGGGTTAAATGATTTTACTAACGCCGACTCTAGGTTCTCGTAACTACTTCCTCCCGGAGAGCCCCTTACTCCAGATGATTACTTGGTGCACCAGATGATTCCGAAGATACCCTCTGATGTTCTCTCGAGACTTTGTGCCCTCCGCTTTTGCTATTCCCGACCGCTGATATTTCCTTATGGATAACTACATACACTTGCCACTCTTACATTCAATCCCCTTTGGTCTTTATATTACAAGATGCCCCAAACTGCTCTTCATTGTTCCGACTATCCTTTGAGCTTACTGCCTTGCATATCTGGCATCATGAATACCCCCTATGGATAATTCCTCGCACTTACCGAGTATCCGTTCTTCCCCCTTGATCATATGATTCACAAGATACATTGGAATACTATTCGATCTTCCGAAAGTCCTTAGCAGCTTATTGCTCTGTAAATACTTGTCTGCTTGCATTATGGATGCTTCCCATATGTCTAGAAATATTCATTAGTATCCTTTGACACCGTCATTTTTGATCTTATTGATTCAACATGTGAACATGCAATCGTCAGTTGATCCTTTTAATTATCTTTCCAGCTCAAACGTCATTTTGGACATGAGATGGTTCTCGACCAAACTAATTGTCGTCGATCGTACCCTTAGGTCTATTCAAGTTACCCATCCTTGATCAGAGCGTTTGCTGACCGAGAAGACTCGATAGAATTTCGTAACCAGAACTTTCCCCCTTACTCTACCCCTTAATTCTCGGGACGAGAATTCTTATTAGTGGAGGAGATTTGTAACACCCCCAGAGGTTAGCCACAGTAATCCCATTTGATAATGCCATGTCAGCAAGTTCAACAGTTCCTAGTCATCATTTGCATCATATTGCATTTCGAACTCCTAATTCAAACTTCACATTAAATTAAAGTGGAAGATAAAAGTTGTTCAACATAGAAACTAAAATGTTCAATAAATAAAAAATATTCCAGAGACTGTTCTAAAATTATAATCAACCATTAATAAATTAACTAAGTGACTCTAACAGTAGGAAAGCAGAGTTGGTTAATACCTTTTTATTTAAATAAAATCCATATGAAAACATTTGGCCCCAAAACCATTTTATACCAGGGTTGGATATTGCACTGATGTTATATGGGCAAGTGCCACATTTTACAAAAGTCATTTGGAGTAAAAACAAAAGACAAAATAGAAAAAGAAAAGGAAAACAGAAAACAGAAACAAAGAAAAATAAAAGGAACCCCCCCCCTCGCTGGGCCTCGGCCCAGCTGGCCACTGGGCTAGCCAGGCCGGCCCAGCCGGCGCCCCACTCCCCACCTCATCCCCTTCCTCCTGCTCACTCCTGTGCTGCTGTCGCTTGCACAGCACCCGCGCGCGCCATGGCCCCCCCTTTCCTGCGCGACAGCGCGTCGCTGCGCCCATCTCTGGTGGATAAGAGCACCCCCAGTGCTCCCTCGACTAACCCTAGCTTGCTCATCCTCCTCCCTCGCGTCGTTCTCTTCTTCCCCGTGCAAGACCGAGCCGCCGTCGACATGCTTCACCTCGCCCGCGTGCTCACCGGACTTCCCTCTCCGTTCTGAGCTGTCCGGAAGCTCCGTCGCGGATGCCATCTTCCTCCTCGCCACTTCATCGAGCACGGGGAGCACCACATCCGTTGCCCACGCCGTTCCCCTCCATCGGCATCCGCCTCGGCCACCGCTCGATCCGCCGTCCTCGCTGCTCCCTCGGCCTCCCCGACCACGTCATCGAGCTCGCTGTGAGCTCCCGGTCCTCCCTAGCCTCTCCCCTTTCTTCCCCGAGCCCCGTTGGCTCGACTCCGTCGAGGCCGAGCCGTCGCCACCGCGGGAGCTCATCGTAGCCGTCGTTTTTGTCCGCCTCAGCTCACGCCCGTGGCATGGTTCGATGCAGCGCATCGCGCTGGTTCGATAGGAACTCACGCCGCTCCATTTGGCTGCCGGAGCGCCGTTTCCGGCTATCGCCGCCGTTCCTGTAGCTCGCCGCCGGCGTACGCACCATGCACGCGCGCGCATTCTAAAACTAGTGGGATTGACCCATTGACTGGTGGGTCCCGCTGGCTTAATTAACCGCTAATGAATTGGTTAGGCTAATTTAACTACCCACTAACCCCACTGACAGTGGCCCCCACCCACTAACTAAACTAAATTAATCAACCCATTTAGTACTTGTGTCTATGACAGGTAGGCCCCACCTACACTGTTTGCCACTGTAGCAGTCAGCCCAGTCAGCAGCTGACTGGGCTGTTGACTTTGACTCTAGCCCCACATGTCAGCCTCTGTGGGCTGGCCGTTGACTGGACCCTTGACCCAGTCAATAGGACCACTGGTCAGCCACTGTGTGCACTCTGTGTACACAGAGCTGGGTACCCGTAGCATTTTTCCAATTTAATTTCAAATTTAAATTAATTCCAAAAATTAATAAAAACTTTAGAAAATCATATCTTTTAATCCGTAACTCGGATGAAAATACTTTGTACATGACAGTTGCTCAGAAGGACGAGACGAATCCGAATACGTGGACCGTTCGTCCGCCACACGTCCCTAACTACCTGAACATGGGACATTCCCCCTCCGGATCGCTTGTCCGAAAATGCAAACTTCGGGAAAACTTTCCCGGATGTTATTCCCCCTTCACCTATGTCGTGTAGCACTACGATAGGTCACCCCTAGCACCGTGTATCGTATTGTCATGCATCTGTTTGCTTGTATTTACTGTTTCTTCCCCCCTCTTCCTATTCGCTAGACCCCGAGACCACTGACGATGTCCTGAAGATCGACGACCCCACTGACAACCTTGCCCTTGCCGCCGAGCAACCAGGCAAGCCCCCCCTTTGATCATCCCGATATCGCCTATTCTATTTTCTCATGCTTGCATTAGAATTGCTGCTGCTACTGCTTTACCTATTCTGATGCATAGCCTGTTTATTGGAACCTGCTGTTGATAATTACCTGCATATCCTAAACTGTCTAGTATAGGCTGGGTAGAGACCTATCAATGACCCCACTTATCCTGATTGCCCCGCTGGATTATCCGAAGACCCGATCAATGGGATTGAAGACCAGGCCCCGACACCGCACATCACCCCCCCTTAGTTGTAATGACACTGCAGCGTTACTATCGAGTGCCGAGGGTGAAACCTCTTGTAGCACTTCTGACGTTAACTCTGTAGAGTAGCTATTCGGTCGTGGTCATCGAGGGTGAATCCTCCTTCACCGCTTCCGATAATGATGCCGTCGTACAACACCTCAAGTGTGAACCCAGCGAGGGTGATTCCTCTGAGTTCACCTTGACGGATACATCGAGTAGGAATTCCAACGAGGGTGATACCTCGGATTCCCTTGATGTTATGGACACACCGATACTTGGACTGTACTATTGTTACTTGGAAAGGCGGGTTGACCCTGAGGGGTACCCGCGTGTGATGTGAAGACGGGTTGCCTGGATGGTGCCCGAGTGAGAATACGAGGCGTGGCCGGGCATTCTTGCCCCTTGCCGCAAGCCCTCGAGACGGGGCGATGGGGTCACATCTTTCGTGAGTCTCTGCTCGTTACCGGAAACCCTAGTCCACTAATGATTTGGATATTTGATCCGAGCAGGCCTCTGGCCTAATAGCACTAACCGACACGTGGGAAGAGTTATTTGCACTCTGCATCGTACGTATCAGCCGAAAGCTTTGTCAGATGTACAGTTCAGCATTGCGGCCGGGACGGACCGGCGCCCCCCTGGTGCCTGGCTTCCCCCTGCACGCAATGACTCGGAGTGCACAGGGCGATGGCCCAAGACCTCTGAGCGCTTAGGATGTAGACCGACGGGGACCTCTCTGCTGAGCTGTAGGTAGGGCTGCGATGTATCGTTTGGCCGAGGCCGGGCATGACCCAGGAAAGTGTGTCCGGCCGGAGTTAATCGAGCGTGTTGGGTAAGTTGGTGCACCCCTGCAGGGAAGAAAACTTCTATCGATAGTCGGTCCTACGGTAAAGGACACTCGGAGTTGTATCCCGATTGATACAATTAAAATTGGATACTATGGCTCTGGGATTGCTTCTCGCAGGGAGTCGAGAAGGGATCTTCGGACGAGGTTGATGACTGTATGGCTCTGGGATTGCTTTCTCGCAGGGAGTCGAGAAAGAATCTCTGGGTGAGGTTGAGACTTAATGATACTGCTACTTTATATTGATCTGTTCTGCTCTCTTCTATTGCTGCAAGACCGATGAAGATGCTAGTCTTCGATAGGACTAGGCCTTCTCTCTATTCTGGCATTTCTGCAGCCCAGTCCACATATACAGCCTCCCTTTGAAAATGTTGCATATGTAGTGTAGATCCTTGCTTGCTGAGTACTTCTGAGTACTCACGGTTGCTTTGTTTTCCTTTTCTCCCCATATCAGTTTGTCGTGAACAGATGACGGAGCCCCCTGAGACAGCTACCCCGCCGATGATCGCTACTACTACCCCGAGGGTGGATACTACTACGAGCTTGCCGTCGACCAGGAGTAGGATCGGAGGGTCCCAGGCAGGAGGCCTGCGCCTTTCGATCGTAGTGTTTTATTTTGTCCTGCCTTTCTAAAGGCCTTTCTGTTTCTCTTTTAATATCTGTACTCAGATATCTGATGCTTCCGCTGACGCTTGTATGCCATCGAGCTATGTATTCGAGCCCTCGAGGCCCTGGCTTATAATATAAAGCTTGTATGACTTTATTTATGTTTTAGAGTTGTGTTGTGATATCTTCCCGTGAGTCCTTAGGCTTGATTGTGTGCATTTGCGTGTATGATTAGTGCACGATTGAGCCGGGGGCGTCACAAGTTGGAATCACCCTTGCTGGGTTCACACTTGAGGTGTTGTACGACGACGTCGTTATCGGAAGCGGTGAAGGAGGATTCACCCTCGATGACCATGATCGAATAGCTACTCTACAGAGTTAACATCAGAAGTGCTACAAGAGGTTTCACCCTCGGCACTCGATAGTAATGCTGCAGTGTCATTACAACTAAGGGGGGGTGATGTGCGGTGTCGGGGTCTGGTCTTCAATCCCGTTGATCGGGTCTTCGGATAATCCAGCGGGGCAATCGGGATAAGTGGGGTCACTGATAGGTCTCTACCCAGCCTATACTAGACAGTTTAGGATATGCAGGTAATTATCAACAGCAGGTTACAATAAACAGGCTATGCATCAGAATAGGTAAAGCAGTAGCAGCAGCAATTCTAATGCAAGCATGTGAAAATAGAATAGGCGATATCGGGATGATCAAAGGGGGGGCTTGCCTGGTTGCTCGGCGGCAAGGGCAAGGTTGTCAGTGGGGTCGTCGATCTTCAGGACATCGTCAGCGGTCTCGGGGTCTAGCGAATAGGAAGAGGGGGGAAGAAACAGTAAATACAAGCAAACAGATGCATGACAATATGATACACGGTGCTAGGGGTGACCTATCGTAGTGCTACACGACATAGGTGAAGGGGGAATAACATCCGGGAAAGTTTTCCCGAAGTTTGCATTTTCGGACAGGTGATCCGGAGGGGGAATGTCCCATGTTCAGGTAGTTAGGGACGTGTGGCGGACGAACGGTCCACGTATTCGGATTTCTCTCGTCGTTCTGAGAAACTTTCATGTACAAAGTATTTTCATCCGAGTTACGGATTAAAAGATATGATTTTCTAAAGTTTTTATTAATTTCTAGAATTAATTTAAATTCGAAATTAAATTGGAAAAATGCTACGGGTACCCAGCTCTGTGTACACAGAGTGCACACAGTGGCTGACCAGTGGGCCTATTGACTAGGTCAAGGGTCCAGTCAATGGCCAGCCCACAGAGGCTGACATGTGGGGCCAGAGTCAAAGTCAACAGCCCAGTCAGCTGCTGACTGGGCTGACTGCTACAGTGGCAAACAGTGTAGGTGGGGCCTACCTGTCATAGACACAAGTACTAAATGGGTTGATTAATTTAGTTTAGTTAGTGGGTGGGGGCCACTGTCAGTGGGGTTAGTGGGTAGTTAAATTAGCCTAACCAATTCATTAGCGGTTAATTAAGCCAGCGGGACCCACCAGTCAGTGGGTCAATCCCACTGGTTTTAGAACACGCGCGCGTGCACGGTGCGTACGCCGGCGGCGAGCTACAGGAACGGCGGCGATAGCCGGAAACGGCGCTCCGGCAGCCAAATGGAGCGGCGCGAGTTCCTATCGAACCAGCGCGATGCGCTACATCGAACCATGCCACGGGCGTGAGCTGAGGCGGACAAAAACGACGGCTACGACGAGCTCCCGCGATGGCAACGGCTCGGCCTCGACGGAGTCGAGCCAACGGGGCTCGGGGAAGAAAGGGGAGAGGCTAGGGAGGACCGGGAGCTCACAGCGAGCTCGATGACGTGGTCGGGGAGGCCGGGGGCGCAGCGAGGACGGCGGATCGAGCGGCGGCCGAGGCGGATGCCGATGGAGGGGAATGGCGTGGGCGACGGCCGTGGTGCTCCCCGTGCTTGAGGCAGTGGCGAGGAGGAAGATGGCGTCCGCGACGGAGCTTCCGGACAGCTCAGAACGGAGAGGGAAGTCCGGTGAGCACGCGGGCGAGGTGAAGCATGTCGACGGCGGCTCGGTCTTGCATGGGGAAGAAGAGAACGATGCGAGGGAGGAGGATGAGCAAGCTAGGGTTAGTCAAGGGAGCACTGGGGGTGCTCTTATCCACCAGAGATGGGCGCAGCGACGCGCTGTCGCGCAGGAGAGGGGGGGCCATGGCGCGCGCGGGTGCTGTGCAAGCGACAGCAGTGCAGGAGTGAGCAGGAGGAAGGGGATGAGGTGGGGAGTGGGGCGCCGGCTGGGCCGGCTTGGCTAGCCCAGTGGCCAGCTGGGCCGAGGCCCAGCGAGTGGGGGGGATTCCTTTTATTTTTCTTTGTTTCTGTTTTCCTTTTCTTTTTCTGTTTTATCTTTTGTTTTTACTCCAAATGACTTTTGTAAAATGTGGCACTTGCCCATATAACATCAGTGCAATATCCAACCCTGGTATAAAATGGTTTTGGGGCCAAATGTTTTCATATGGATTTTATTTAAATAAAAAGGTATTAACCAACTCTGCTTTCCTACTGTTAGAGTCACTTAGTTAATTTATTAAAGGTTGATTATAATTTTAGAACAGTCTCTGGAATATTTGTTATTTATTGAACATTTTAGTTTCTATGTTGAACAACTTTTATCTTCCACTTTAATTTAATGTGAAGTTTGAATTAGGAGTTTGAAATGCAATATGATGCAAATGATGACTAGGAACTGTTGAACTTGCTGACATGGCATTATCAAAATGGGATTACTGTGGCTAACCTCTGGGGGTGTTACACACACCATCTATTACCTTTTGGAGAGTGGTGTCTCCTAGATTGGTTAGGTGTCGCTTGGGAGCCTCCGACAAGATTGTGGAGTTGAACCAAGAAGTTTGTAAGGGCAAGGAGATCGCCTACTTCGTGAAGATTTACCCGATTGAGGCAAGTCCTCCGTGGGCGATGGCCATGGTGGGATAGACAAGGTTGCTTCTTCATGGACCCTTCGTGGGTGGAGCCCTCCGTGGACTCGCGCAGCCGTTACCCTTCGTGGGTTGAAGTCTCCATCAACGTGGATGTACGATAGCACCACCTATCGGAACCATGCCAAAAATCACCGTGTCTACATTGCGTTTGCCTTCTCCAAACCCTTCCCTTTACCTTCATATGAAATATTTTACTTTCTGCTGCTACACTCTTAGAATTGCATGTGTAGGTTGATTGCTTGACTTGTACTAGTTGCTAAAATCTGCCAACACTTAAAATTGGGAAAAGGTTAGATTTTTATTTGGTCTAGTCTAATCACCCCCCTCTAGACCTACTTTCGATCCTACACATGTCCACATGCTTAGAGAGAGAGGTGTCGATAAAAACAAAATACGGGCATAGAAGCATCATATAAATTATTATAACAGCAACAAACTTTATCCTAGAACTCTTATCACATAACTTTTGTCATAAACTTCTCATGAACAAGTAACAGTTCATCACAACATCAAAGTATAAAGCATAAACTCTATTGAAAACCAACAAACTATGTTCTCAGTCAACTTTGCAACTACAATTCATCATCTTTTCAGGAAGGGTCACGTATCGGAGCCTTTAGGCAAGTCCACATACTCAACCATCATATAGTCTTCTATGATTGCTAACACTCACTGCATACCCATGAGCAAAAAGTTTCAACTAGACACATAGGAAGATAGGGGCTTATAGTTTCGCCTCCCAACGCATTCACCTCAAGGGTGATGTCAACAATAATAACTCATGCCCACCCATATTCAACTGGATATATGTGCCTAGATCTTTGCTCACCACATGATGCTTGCAAAAGAGAAAATAAAAAGGAGTAGAGAAGAATACTTTGACTCTTGCATAAAAGTAAATACATAAAGGTAAAAGATAGGGCCTTCGCAGAGGGAAGCAGAGGTTGCCATGCGTTTTTTGGTTGTATGCTCAATCTCTTAGTGCAAAAGAATGTCATGTTATATTGCCCCTTGTGATAGCAACCTTTATTATGCAGTCTGTCGCCTTTATTATTTTGCCATCACAAGTTCGTACAACGCTCAATTTTCTCTTACACTAAATGATCTAACACATTTAGAAGCAATTTTTATTGCCTTATTGCACCGATGACAATTTACTTGAAGGATCTTACTCAATCCATAGGTAGGTATGGTGGACTCTCAAAATGAGGTTTGGGTTAAGGGTTTTGGATGCACAAGTAGTATCTCTACTTAGTGCGGAATTTTTGGCTAGAAAAGATATTGAGCAAGCACCACATGTTAAAGGATCTATGACAATATAACTTCTATGTGAATATGAACAAACATAAATCATTACGTTGTCTTCATTATCCAACATCAACAATTTTGGCATATAATATTTCGATGGGGGCTCACAATCATAAAAGATGTCCAAGATAGTGTATTTGCATGTGAATCTTCTCTTCCCTTATTAATTCTTTCATGAGTTGCATCATTGACCAATGCTCTGTTTGTTAATCCCCAATAAATTTTACTACTTATACTCTTCCTTATGTGATGTCATTACTTACCATAAGATTAGCATATGATCTTATTCATTTATTTTCCTTTCTTTTTATTGAAACATAAAAGTAAATAATGCAAAACTCAAACTACTCTTTATTATATATCTCGCACATGATTACATGGATAGATAGATCACTAAGCAAACACTCGAAGAAAGAAAGGATCGAACTAAAACTTTTATTCAACTAAATCAAAAGATAACTAAGGATCGAACTAAGATAAGTAAAGGCAAAAGATAGTGATTGTGATATGATACTGGGGCACCTCTCCCAAGCTTGGCACAAGCCAAGGGGAGTGCCCATACCCGATACTCAAGTCTCCTTTGGTGATGAAGAAGGTGGTGGTGGCGATGAGGCAGCAAGTTTGTCCTTCAGGCTCAAACGATACTCCAATCTTCGGATGACGCCCTGAAGAGCAATGATGTGCTCTTGCAATAAAATATTTTCACGGATGAGATATTTGTTTTGAACACGAACCGTTTCAATGATCCCAAAGGCTTCAATCTCAGTAGGAGTGAGATATTCATAGTATGGTTGAAGGATATCCTCTTCTTCTTCCTCCGGGGGCAGGGTCTGCTCTACAGCTAGGGCTTGGTCTCCAGCAGCTTCCTTGCTCTTGTCCCCCTTGAAGGCTTCTTTGGGTTCTTCTCTCTTCAATTCAATGTTCATCAACCAAGCATCCTCTTCTACGTCGTTGGAGGGAGAAGAAGACATGATGCCTAGCTTGACAAATCTGGCAGAAAACAGCGAGAAAAGAAAACAGAAGATTTCTCCGTGATATGGTGGTCAATACGTTTGGGGGGGTATATAAAGATTTTTTATCTTGGGAAACAAGTAAACAAGAGAAAAACAGAGTCCGGAAGGTACCCGAGTTGGGCCAGGCGCGCCCTGGTGTCTTGTGCCCACCAGGGTTGCCGTCCTGGTTGTTTCTTATTTTCCTAATTTTTGTTATATTCCAAAACTGACAAAAAATATTTTTGCGGATTTTTTGGAGTTCGTTTACTTACCGCATCACGTACCTCCTCTTTTTTCACGATTCTAGAGCGTTCCGGAAGGTTTCTTTTATGTGTTCCTCCGGTGTCATGATTTGAATAATATTGCTTTCAACATTAATAGGCATACCTGAGATATAGTGTTTAATTCTTTGGCCATTGACAACCTTCGGGTTAGTGCCTTCAACATTATTTATTTTGATAGCTCCAGAACGATAAACTTCTTCGATAACATAAGGTCCTTCCCATTTGGAGAGAAGCTTCCCTGCACAGAATCTAAAACAAGAGTTGTACAAAAGGACATATTCACCCACTTTGAACTCACGCTTCTGGATTCTTTTATCATGCCATCTTTTAACTTTTTCTTTAAACAACTTGGCATTTTCATAAGCTTGGGTTCTCCATTCATCTAGTGAGCTAATATCAAATAACCTCTTTTCACTGCAAGTTTGAAGTCATAGTTGAGTCCTTTAATTGCCCAATATGCTTTATGTTCTAACTCAAGAGGCAAATGACAAGCTTTTCCATACACCATTTTATAAGGAGACATGCCCATAGGATTTTTATAAGCTGTTCTGTAAGCCCAAAGTACATCATCTAATTTCTTAGACCAATTCTTTCGGGACCTATTAACAGTTTTTTGTAGAATTAATTTTATTTCTCTATTGCTAAGTTCAACTTGACCACTAGATTGAGGGTGATAGGGTGATGCAATTCTATGGTTAACATCATACTTAGCAAGCATTTTAGGAAGGCACCATGAATAAAGTGTGAACCACCATCAGTCATTAGGTATCTAGGGACTCCAAACCTTGGGAAAATAACTTCCTTAAGCATTTTAATAGAGGTGTTGTGATCAGCACTACTAGTTGGAATAGCTTCTACCCATTTAGTAACATAATCAACAGCAACCAAAATATGTGTATACCCATTAGAGGAAGGAAAAGGTCCCATATAATCAAAACCCCAAACATCAAATGGTTCAACTGCAAGAGAATAATTCATAGGCATTTCCTGACGCTTACCAATATTACCTATTCTTTGACATTCATCACAAGATAAAACAAACTTACGGGAATCCTTGAAGAGAGTAGGCCAATAAAAACCAGATTGCAATACCTTGTGAGCAGTTCTATCTCCCGCATGATGTCCTCCATAAGCTTCGGAGTGACATTTCCGTAGGATTTGTTCCTGTTCATGCTCAGGTACACAACATCTAATAATACCATCTACTCCTTCCTTATAAAGATGTGGGTCATCCCAAAAGTAATGTCTTAAATCGTAGAAGAATTTTTTTCTTTTGTTGGTAAGTGAAACTAGGTGGTATATATTTTGCAACAATGTAATTAGCATAGTCAGCATACCAAGGAGTGTTATGAGAAACATTTATTGCAGGTAGTTGCTCATCAGGAAAGCTATCATTAATAGGTTGTGGGTCATCAAGAAAATTTTCTAACCTAGACAAGTTATCAGCTACGGGGTTCTCAGCTCCTTTTCTATCAGTGATATGTAAATCAAAATCTTGTAATAGGAGAACCCATCTAATGAGTCTAGGTTTGGCATCTTTCTTTTCCATAAGATATTTTATGTCCGCATGATCAGTGTGAACAGTAACTTTATAGTCTACAATGTAGGATCTGAATTTGTCACAAGCAAACACAACTGCTAAAAATTCTTTTTCAGTAGTAGCATAGTTTCGTTGAGCACTGTCTAGAGTTTTACTAGCATAATGGATAACATTTAGTTTCTTATCAACTCTTTATCCTAGAACAGCTCCAACAACATAATCACTAGCATCACACATAATTTCAAAAGGCAGGTTCCAATCAGGTGGTTGAACAATAGGTGCAGAAGTTAAGGCTTTCTTAAGTGTTTCAAAGGCTTCTACACAATCATCATAAAAAACAAATGGAACATCCTTTTGTAAAATATTTGTAAGAGGCCTAGAAATTTTAGAGAAGTCTTTAATAAACCTCCTATAGAAACCAGCATGACCGAGGAAACTACAAATACCTTTGATATCTTTCGGACATGGCATTTTCTCAATTGCATCAACCTTAGCTTTATCCACCTCAATACCTCATTCAGAAATTTTATGCCCCAAGACAATACCTTCATTAACCATAAAGTGGCACTTCTCCCAATTCAAGACAAGATTAGTTTGCTCACATCTCTGCAAAACTCGATCAAGGTTGCTTAAGCAATCACCAAAAGAAGTTCCATAAACGGAAAAGTCATCCATGAAAACCTCAACAATCTTTTCACAAAAATCAGAGAATATAGCAGTCATACATCTTTGAAAGGTAGCAGGTGCATTGCATAAACCAAAAGGCATACGTCTATAAGCATAAGTTCCAAAAGGACAAGTAAAGGTGGTTTTCTCTTGATCAGGTTGTGAAACAGGTATTTGAGAAAAACTAGAATATCCATCAAGGAAACAAAAGTGGGTGTGTTTGATAATCTTCCTAGCATTTGATCAATAAAAGGCAAAGGGTAATGATCTTTTCTAGTTGCTTTATTTAATTTCCTAAAATCAATCACCATTCTATAGCCAGTGACAATTCTTTGTGGAATGAGTTCATTTTTGTCATTAGGAACAACGGTAATACCTCCCTTCTTAGGGACACAATGAATAGGACTTACCCATCTACTATCAGCTATAGGATAGATTATACCTACTTCCAGAAGTTTTAATATTTCAGTTCTTACCACTTCTTTCATCTTAGGATACAAACGTCGTTGATGATCAACAACGGGTTTAGCATCAGGTTCCGTATTAATCTTGTGCTGGCATAGAGTGGGACTAATGCCCTTAAGATCATCAAGAGTATATCCAATAGCAGCTCAGTGCTTCTTCAGAATTTTCAATAATCTTTCTTCTTCATGTTCTGAAAGGTTAGCACTAATAATAACAGGATATATCTTTTTCTCATCAAGATAAGCATATTTCAACGTGTCTGACAATTGTTTTAGTTCAAACATAGGATCACCTTTAGGTGGAGGAGATCCTCCTAGAGTTTCAATAGGCAAATTATGTTTAAGCAGAGGTCGTTGTTCAAAGAAAATTTTATCTATCTCAGTTCTTTCATGCATATGCATATCATTTTCATGGTCTAGCAAATATTGTTCTAGTGGATCAGTAGGAGGCACGGCAATAGAAGCAAGACTAGTTATTTCATCCTTATTAGGTAATTATTTCTTATGAAGTTACCTATTAAACTTGGAAAAATTAAATTCATGAGACTCATCACCAAAGCGAACACTGACAGTTTGTTTAAGACAATCTATAGTAGCATTGACAGTGTTCAAGAAAGGTCTACCAAAGATAATGGGACAAAAGTCATCTTGTGGGGAACCAAGAACTAGAAAATCAGTTGGGTATTTTATTTTCCCACACAAGACTTCAACATCTCTAACAATCCCAAGTGGTGTGATGGTGTCTCTATTGGCAAGTTTAATAGTAACATCTATGTCTTCTATTTCAGCGGGTGCTATGTCATTCATAATTTCTTGGTATAAGGTAAAAGGAATAGCAATAATGCTAGCACCTAAGCCACATAAAACCATGATAACAGTGATCTCCTATTTTAACTGAGACAACGGGCATGCCAACAATAGGTCTATGTTTATCTTTGTCATCGGGTTTAGCAATTCTAGCAGCTTCATCATA
This sequence comes from Thinopyrum elongatum, assembly GCA_011799875.1. Lineage (NCBI taxonomy): Eukaryota > Viridiplantae > Streptophyta > Magnoliopsida > Poales > Poaceae > Thinopyrum > Thinopyrum elongatum. The sequence goes on from CM022298.1 coordinate 384,200,498, forward strand.
GAAGTAAATAACATGTCCATCAATATTTTCTACCAAGAGATCCTTAACCATAGCAACACTAGGTTCTACTTTGATTTGTTCTGCAGGTTTAGGTGCTTTAATATTACTTTTATTGACCATGGTTGAAACCTTAGCATGTTCCTTTATCCAAAAAGGGAAAGGTGGTTTTTCAATATAAGCAGTAGGAACAACTGGGTCAACATTGTAAATAATAGTTTCATCTTTAACCACAACCGGTTCTTTAATTTCTTCTTTAAGAGGTGGATGATATTTAAACCACTTCTCCTTGGGGAGATCAACATGAGTAGCAAATGATTCACAGAAAGAGGCTACTATCTCAGAGTCAAGTCCATATTTAGTGCTAAACTTGTGAAAAGCATCGGTATTCATAAAAGATTTAACACAATCAAGCTTAAGCTTAATACCGGACTCTTTACCTTCGTCGAGTTCCCAATCTTCAAAGTTGCATTTAATTCTTTCTAACAGATCCCACCTGAATTCAATAGTCTTCTTCATAAAAGAACCAGTACAAGAAGTATCGAGCATGGATTGATCATCACGAGAAAGCCGAGCATAAAAATTCTGAATGATAATTTCTCTAGAGAGCTCATGATTGGGGCATGAATATAACATTGACTTAAGCCTCCCCCAAGCTTTCTCCTTCACGAGGCCAAAAGTTATATATATAATTCTGATCATGATGAACTAGATGCATAGGATAATTTTTTTGGTGACATTCCAATTTCAATCGATTCCAGTTCCAAGATCCAATATCATCGCATAGCCTATACCATGCCAATGCTTTTCCCTTCAAAGATAAAGGGAAAACCTTCTTCTTAGCTTCATCTCCAGGTAAACCTGCAAGCTTAAATAATCCACAAACTTCATCTACATATATCAATTGCATATCAGGATGTTCAGTTCCATCTCCTGCATAAGGATTAGCTAGCAGTTGTTCTATCATACCCGAAGGAATTTCATAACCAATATTTTCAGTAGGTGTAGTAGGTTGAGGGATAACTAATTGTGGTTCCGATCGACGTGAAGATACCCCGAACAAACCCCTCAAAGGATTGTTCTCCATAGTAACAAGTGACAATAAATTTCAGCACGTGGTAATAATTTTTCCTTACCAATTTCCACTTATCAAGAGCACTTCACTCCCCGGCAACGGCGCCAAAAAAGAGCCTTGATGACCCACAAGTATAGGGGATCAATCATAGTCCTTTCGATAAGTAAGAGTGTCGAACCCAACGAGGAGCGGAAGGAAATGACAAGTGGTTTTCAGCAAGGTATTCTCTGCAAGCACTGAAATTGTCGGTAACCAATAGTTTGATAGCAAGATAATTTGTAGCGAGCAAGTAATAGTAACGGTAAATAAAGTGCAGCAAGGTAGCCCAATCCTTTTGTGGCAAAGGACAGACCAAAATGGTCTCTTATGATAAGCAAAGCGTTCTTGAGGGTACACGAGAATTTCATCATATCACTTTCATCATGTTGGTTTGATTCGTGTTTGCTACTTTGATAATTTGATATGTGGGTGGACCGGTGCTTAGGTGTTGTTCTTACTTGAACAAACCTCCTACTTATGATTAACCCCCTCGCAAGCATCCGCAACTACGAGGAAAGTATTAAGATAAAATCTAACCATAGCATTAAACTTTTGGATCCAAATCGATCCCTTACGGAATAGCGCATAAACCAGGGTTTAAGCTTCTGTCACTCTAGCAACCCATCATCTAATTACTACTCCACAATGCATTCCCTTAGGCCCAAATATGGTGAAGTGCCATGTAGTCGACGTTCACATGACACCACTAAGGGAATCACAACATACATATCATCAAAATTTCGAACACATATCAAGTTCACATGATTACTTGCAACATGACTTCTCCCGTGACCTCAAGAACAAAAGTAACTACTCACAAATAATAATCATGCTCAAGATCAGAGAGGTATTAAATAGCATAATGGATCTGAACATATAATCTTCCACCAAATAAACTATATAGTAATCAACTACAAGATATAATCAACACTACTAGTCACCCACAAGCACCAATCTAAGGTTCCGGTACAAAGATTGAACACAAGAGATGAACTAGGGTTTGAGAGGAGATGGTGTTGTTGAAGATGTTGATGGAGATGGCCCTCCCAAAGATGGGAGAGTTGTTGGTGATGACGATGATGATGATTTCCCCCTCCGGGAGGGAAGTTCCCCCAGCGGAATCGCTCCGCCGGAGGGCAAAAGTGCTCCTGCCCAAGTTCCGCCTCGAGACGGCGGCGCTTCGTCCCGAAAGTCCTCTCCTTATTTTTTTTCTAGGTCAAAATGACTTATATACCAGAAGAGGGGCACCGGAGGTGGTCCGAGGAGGGCACAATCTACCAGGGCGTGCCTGGGGGGCCTGGCGCGCCCAGGTGGGATGTGCCCACCTGGTGGGGCCCCTCTGGTAGTTATTTGCTCCAATAATTCTTAAATAATCCATAAAAAATCTCTGTGAAGTCTCAGCTTATTTGGAGTTGTGCAGAATAGGTAGCACTGACGTGCTTTTTCTGGTCCAGAATTCCAGTTGAAGGTATTCTCCCTCTTTGTGTAAACCTTGCAAATTATGAGAGAAAAGGCATTAGAATTACTCCCAAAAGCATTATTATGCATAAAACATTATAAATAACAATAGGTAAACATGATGCAAAATGGACGTATCATTACCCCGACTCCTCCCGCGATGGTAGCTGGAATACTCGGCTCCTGGTGCCTTAGCGGCTCCGGAACCATTTTCGAGGAGAGCTCGGATTGACCAGGCTCCCCCTCTTTGTTCTCTAGAGCGGTTGTCCCCTCCTAGTTTTCGGCGGTCGAGGTATTCACCTCGACCATAATGTCAGCACCCCCGTCCCCCATGTTTGGCCCGGGAGGGGTCTTCCGGGACAACACCTCCCCAGTCTCCTCGAAGACCAGAGGAGGCGGGGTGAGCGACGCAGTCCCGCTCTCCGCTAGCTCGGTTGGCGGAGAATCCCCCTCCGAGACTCGATCAGTGGGGAGTGTTGGGGAACGTTGCATGCAAAACAAAAAAAATTCTATGCACACGCAAGATCTATCCATGGAGATGTATAGCTACGAGAGGGGGAGAGAATCTACATACCCTTGTAGATCGCTAAGCAGAAGCGTTTATCAACGCGGTTGATGTAGTCGTACACCTTCATGATCCGTCCCGATCAAGTACCGAATGTACGGCACCTCCGTGTTCAGCACACGTTCAGCTCGATGGCGTCCTCGCCTTCTCAATCTAGCAAGAGAGGCGAAGTAGTAGATGAGTTCCGGCAGCACGACGGCGTGGTGACGGTGGTGGTGAAACTATTTCCGCAGGGCTTCGCCAAGCACAACGGATTTAGGACGAAGGACGAACTAGAGGGAGAGGGGGCGCCAGCACACGGCTTGGTGAATCGTGGTGTCCCCCAGGGGCTAGCCATGCTCCTCTATTTATATGTTGAACCCCGGGGTCGTTTCTTGGAGAAAGAGCCTCCTCAAAGTCGGTTTGGAACGCAAGGAAGAGTCCTTCTCGGTTTCCAGTACCAGATGCCATGGTCCTCGGCATCTGGCACAGACGCCATGGGCCTCGGCGTGTGGCCCAGGGCCAGAAGCCGGGGTCCCTGGTGTCTGGTCCCTGACCTACGCAAAACTTCCTTTTGCACCGACCTAAAGACATGTGGGCCTTACCCCTTGGCCCAACCATATCATCCTATATATCAATCTTTACCTCCGGAGCTCCTCGTTATGTCCGTGATCTCATCCGGGACTCCGAACAACATTCGATCACCAACATACATAACTTATATAATACTATATCATCAACGAACGTTAAGCGTGCGGACTATGATGCCCCCGGCTCAATCATGCACTAATCATACACGCAAAATGCACACGATCAAGCCTAAGGACTCACGGGAAGATATCACAACACAACTCTAAAACATAAATAAAGTCATACAAGCTTTATATTACAAGCCAGGGGCCTCGAGGGCTCGAATACATAAGCTTGCGAACAAGCGTCAGCGGAAGCATCAGATATCTGAGTACAGATATGAAACAGAAACAGAAAGGCCTTTAGAGAGGCGGGGCAAAATAAAACACTACGATCGAAACGCGTAGGCCTCCTGCCTAGGACCCTCCGATCCTACTCCTGGTCATCATCCAACTCGTAGTAGTATCCATCCTCTGGGTAGTAGTAGTAGTCGATCGACGGGGCATCTGTCTCAGGGGGCTCCGTCCTCTGGTCACGACAAACTGATATGGGGAGAAAAGGAAAACAAAGCAACCGTGAGTACTCAGAAGTACTCAGCAAGCAAGGATCTACACTACATATGCAACATTTTCAAAGGGAGGCTGTATATTGGACTGGGCTGCAGAAATACCAGAATAGAGAGGAGGCCTAGTCCTATCGAAGACTAGCATCTTTAGAGGTCTTGCAGCATTAGAAGAGTGTAGACAGTACAATATAATGTAGCAGTATCCATAAGTCTCATCCTCACCCAGAGATCCTTTCTCGACTCCCTGCGAGAAAGCAATCCCAGAGCCATACAGTCATCAACCTCATCCTGAGATCCCTTCTCGACTCCCTGCGAGAAGCAATCCCAGAGCCATATATCCAAGTATCCAGTTCTAAAATTGTATCAATCAGGATACAACTCCGAGTGTCCGTTACCGTAGGACAGGCTATCGATAGAAGTTTTCTTCCCTGCAGGGGTGCACCAACTTACCCAACACGCTCGATTAACTCCGGCCGGACACACTTTCCTGGGTCATGCCCGGCCTCGGCCAAACGACACATCGCAACCCTACCTACAGCTCAGCAGAGAGGTCCCCGCCGGTCTACATCCTAAGCGCAAGGGGGTCTTGGCCATCACCCCTCGCCCTCCGGGTCGTTGCGCACACGGTGAAGTCAGGCACCAACACTTCAGGAAGGCGCCGGTCCGTCCGTGCCGCCATGCTGAACTAGACGTCTGACAGAGCTTTCGGCTGATGCATACGATGCAGAACGCCCATACTATGCCCACGTGATGGTTAGTGCTATCAGGCCAGAGGCCTGCTCGGATCAAATATCCAAATCGTTAATGGACTAGGGCTTACGGTAACGAGCAGAGACTCACAAAAGATGTGACCCCGTCGCCCCGTCTCGAGGACTTGCTGCAAGGGTTAAGAATGCCCGGCCGCGCCTCGTATTCATCACTCGGGCACCATACAGGCACCCGTCTTCACAACACTCGCCTCTCAGGCGCACGCGGGTACCCCTTAGGGTCGACCCGCCTATCCAAGTAACAGTGTAAAGTCCAAGTATCCGTGTGTCCATAACATCAAGGGAATCCGAGGTATCACCCTCATTGAATTCCCACTCGATGTACCCGTCAAGGTGAACTCGGAGGAATCACCCTCACTGGGTTCACACTTGAGGTGTTGTACGACGGCGTCGTTATCGGAAGCGGTGAAGGAGGAATCACCCTCGATGACCAGGACCGAATAGCTACTCTACAGAGTTAACATCAGAAGTGCTACAAGAGGTTTCACCCTCGGCACTCGATAGTAACGCTGCAGTGTCATTACAACTAAGGGGGGGTGATGTGCGGTGTCGGGGCCTGGTCTTCAATCCCGTTGATCGGGTCTTCGGATAATCCAGCGGGGCAGTCGGGATAAGTGGGGTCACTGATAGGTCTCTACCCAGCCTATACTAAGCAGTTTAGGATATGCAGGTAATTATCAACAGCAGGTTACAATAAACAGGCTATGCATCAGAATAGGTAAAGCAGTAGCAGCAGCAATTCTAATGCAAGCATGAGAAAATAGAATGGGCGATATCGGGATGATCAAAGGGGGGGCTTGCCTGGTTGCTCTGGCAAGAAGGAGGGGTCGTCGGTGACGTAGTCGATCACAGCGGCATCAGCAGCGATCTCGGGGTCTACCGGAGAGAAGAGGGGGAATAAATAGTAAATATAAAGCAAACAAAAGCACGACATGACAATATGCAGAGCTAGGGGTGTTCTGACGCGGTGCTACACGATATAGGTGAAGAGGGAAAACATCCGGGAATGTTTTCTCGGTTCCGGACATTTGTCACACAGATGACCGGAGGGGAACGGTTCCATGTTCGGGTAGTTAGGGACGGGTGACGGACGAACGGACCGCGTATCCGGATTCGTCTCGTCGTTCTGAGCAAGTTTCATGTACAAAGATTTTCCATCGGAGTTACGGATTATTTAATATGATTTTCTAAATTTTTATTAATTTCTGGAATTTATTTAATTATATAAAATAAACATTATTCGAAACAGTGTTGATGATGTCAGCATGACCTCATGCTGACGTCAGCAGCCAATCTGACACGTGGGTCCCACCTGTCATAGACTGTTAGGTTAATTAGTGATTAGCTAACTAATTACTAATTAATTAAACTAGGTTAATCTAAACAGGGTTAATTAACTTAATTAATTAATTAATTATTAATTTTAATTATTCTATTTTTATTTTCATTTATTTATTTTTCTAATTTCGTTTTTAGGGCGTGGGCCCGTGCTGTCAGCGTCACAGGGGGGTTCGGCCCACCGGCCAGTGGCACAGGGGCGGCGGGGCGCACCCGTCAGTGGCACGAGGCCACGGACGCGGGCGTGCGGGTGGCGGGGCGCGGGCGCGTGCGACGGGCGCGGCGGGGGCGTGGCGAGGGCGCGGCAGCAGCGCGACAGCGCGTGCGCGGGCGCGTGTGCGTGCAGCGGCAGGGGCGAGCGGGGCCGTGCGGTGGGGCGGAGCGGGCGGCCAGGGGCGTGGTCACCGCGGCTGGCGCGGCCCGCGTGGGGCGAGGCGGCGGTGACCACCGGGGTGTGGGGCGAGTGGGGACCGGAGCGCGACGGAGGGGGGGAAAGAGGAGAGCGGGCGGCGGCGCGGGCGTGCTCACGTTGAGGGCCGAGTCGAGGCTGGCCGGCGACGGGGGCGAGGAGGTGGCGCAGGTGTGTGGAGGAGGAGGTGAGGCAGCGGCCGGGCTTGGCGGCGGTGAAGGCCTCCTGCGGGGAGGACCGGCGGCGGTGGGGCGTCGGGGTCGGTCGGTCGGCGCAGGAGCGGCCTCCCGATCCCGATCCACTGTGGATCGGGGGAGGGAGGTGGGCTGGGGGGGAAGTGGGGGGATCGGGGGGGTGGTTGGGCTAGGGTTCGGGGAAGGAGGGGATATGGGCGCGACTGGTGGGCCGGCCGGCTGGGCCTTGGCCCAGTTGGGCCGGGAGGGGTTCTCCTTTTTCCTTTTTTTTATTTTTCTGTTTTGTTTTCTTTCTTTTTTTATTCATATCTCCAGTTTAGTAAATTGTTAGGCCTCAAAATGATTTTTGTAGAACATGGCAATTGTTCCAATAAATACTAGGCATCCTCTACCACTGTCAAAAATTAGTTTGGAGTCAATTTGAGTTCACACAATTTTTATAATAAACAAAATGCATTAATCCTTACTGTTTTGGTAAAGTTAGAGCCACCTATCAAATTTATAAATTGTTGGTTACAATTTTAGAATAGTCTCTGCAATATTTGCTATTTATTGAACATTTCAGTTTCTATGTTGGATAACTTTTATTTTCCACTTTCATTTAAATTTGGATTTTGACTTAGGAGTTGAAATGCAATATAATACTAATGATGATCATGCACTGTCAAACATGATGACATGGCATAATCAAAAGGGCGAATACTGTAGTTAACCACTGGGGGTGTTACACGGACCCTACGGGTTCGAGAATGATGTAGACATGACCGAGACGCTTCTCCGGTCAATAACCAATAGCGGGACCTGGATGCCCATATTGGTTCCTACATATTCTATGAAGATCTTTATCGGTCAAACCTTTATGACAAATACGTAGTTCCCTTTGTCCGTCGGTATGTTACTTTCCCGAGATTTGATCGCTGGTATCTTCATACCTAGTTCAATCTCATTACCGGTAACTCTCTTTACTCGTTTCGTAATACATCGTCTTGTAACTAACTCCTTAGTCACTTTGCTTGCAAGCTTCTTGTGATGCTGTATTACCGAGAGGGCCCAAAGATACCTCTTCATCATACGGAGTGACAAATCCCAATCTTGATTCACGCCAACTCAACAGACACCTTCGGAGATACCTGTAGAGCATATTTATGATCACCCAGTTACGTTGTGATGTTTGATAGCACACAAGGTATTCCTCCGGTATCCGGGAGTTGCATGATCTCATGGTCGAAGGAATATGTATTTGACATTTAAGAAAGCAGTATCAATAAACTGAACGATCATACGCTAAGCTAACAGATGGGTCTTGTCCATCACATCATTCTCCTAATGATGTGATCCTGTTATCAAATGACAACTCATGTTTATGGTCAGGAAACCTTAACCATCTTTTGATCAACGAGCTAGTCTGGTAGAGGCATACTAGGGACTTGGTATTTGCTTATGTATTCACACATGTATTTAAGTTTCCAATCAATACAATTCTAGCATGAATAATAAACCTTTATCATGATTAAGGAAATATAATAATAACCACTTTATTATTGCCTCTAGGGCATATTTCTAACAGTCTCCCACTTGCATTAGAGTCAATAATCTAGATTACATTGTAATGAATCTAACACCCATGGAGTCTTGGTGTTGATCATGTTTTGCCCGCGGAAGAGGTTTAGTCAACGGGTCTACCACATTCAGATCCATATGTAGTTTGCAAATTTCTATGTCTCCATCCTTGACCTTTTCACGAATAGAGTTGAAGTGTCTCTTGATGTGTTTGGTTCTCTTGTGAAACTTGGATTCCTTTGCTTAGGCAATTGCTCCAGTGTTCTCATAAAAGGTTGTCATTGGACCCGATGCACTGGGTATTACACCCAGATCGGGTATGAACTCCTTCATCCAGACTCCTTCATGCGCTGCTTCCGACGCAGCTATGTACTCCACTTCACATTTAGATCCCGCCACGACGCTTTGCTTAGAACTGCACCAACTGACAGCTACACCATTCAATATAAATATGTATCCGGTTTGTGACTTAGAGTCATCCGGATCTGTGTCGAAGCTAGCATCGACGTAACCCTTTACGACGAGCTCTTCGTCACCTCCATAAATGAGAAACATATCCTTGGTCCTTTTCAGGTACTTCAGGATATTCTTGACCGCTGTCTAGCGATCCACTCCTGGATTACTTTGGTACCTCCCTGCCAAACTTATGGCAAGGCACACATCAGGTCTGGTACACAGCATGGCATACATTATAGAACCTATGGCTGAGGCATAGGGAATGACTTTCATTCTCTCTCTATCTTCTGCCGTGGTCGGGCTTTGAGTCTGACTCAATTTCACACCTTGCAACACAGGCAATAACCCTTTCTTTGACTGGTCCATTCTGAACTTCTTCAGAACTTTGTCAAGGTATGTGCTTTGTGAAAGTCCTATTAAGCGTCTCGATCTATCCCTATAGATCTTGATGCCCAATATGTAAGCAGCTTCACCGAGGTATTTCACTGAAAAATTCTTATTCAAATATCCTTTTATGCTATCCAGAAATTCTATATCATTTCCAATCAGCAATATGTCATCCACATATAATATCAGAAATGCTACAAAGCTCCCACTCACTTTCTTGTAAATACAGGCTTCACCATAAGTCCGTATAAAACCATATGCTTTGATCACCTCATCAAAGCGTATATTCCAACTCCGAGATGCTTGCACCAATCCATAGATGGATCACTGGAGCTTGCACACTTTGTTAGCATCCTTAGGATCAACAAAACCTTCTGGTTGCATCATATACAACTCTTCTTTAAGAAACCCGTTAAGGAATGCAGTTTTGACGTCCATTTGCCAGATTTCATAATCATAAAATGCGGCAATTGCTAACATGATTCTGACAAACTTAAGCATCGCTACGGGTGAGAAAGTCTCATCGTAGTCAACCCCTTGAACTTGTTGAAAACCTTTCGCGACAAGTCGAGCTTTGTAGACAGTGATATTACCATCAGCGTCCGTCTTCCTCTTGAAGATCCATTTATTCTCAATGGCTTGCTAATCATTAGGCAAGTCCACCAAAGTGGATCCTATCTCAGATTTCATGGCCTCTAGCCATTTGTCGGAATCTGGGCTCATCATAGCTTCTTCATAGTTCGTAGGTTCGCCGTTGTCTAACAACAAGACTTCTAGGACAGGATTACCATACCACTCTGGTGTGGTACGTGCTTTGGTCGACCTACGAGGTTCAGTAGTAACTTGATCCGAAGTTTCATGATCATTATCATTAGCTTCCTCTTCGGTTGGTGTAGGCATCACGGGAACGTTTTTCTCTGATGTGCTATTTTCCAATTCGAAAGAAGGTACAACTACCTAATCAAGTTCTACTTTCCTCCCACTCACTTCTTTCGATAGAAACTCCTTCTCTAGAAAGGACCCATTCTTGGCAACAAAGATCTTGCCTTTAGATCTGTGGTAGAAGGTATACCCAATAGTTTCTTTAGAGTATCCTATGAAGACGCACTTCTCCGCTTTGGGTTTGAGCTTATCAGGCTGAAGCCTTTTGACATAAGCGTCACATCCCCAAACTTTAAGAAACGACAGCTTAGGTTTATTGCCATACCATAGTTCATACGGTGTCGTCTCAAGGAATTTAGACGGTGCCCTATTTAACGTGAATGCGGCTGTCTCTAATGCATAACCCCAAAATGATAAAGGCAAATTGGTAAGAGATATCATAGAACGCACCATATCTAATAAAGTACGGTTACGGCGTTCGGACACACCATTACGTTGTGGTGTTCCAGGTGGTGTGAGTTGTGAAAAAAATCCACATTGTCTTAAATGAAGGCCAAACTCGTAACTCAAATATTCGCCTCTGCAGTCAGATCGTAGAAACTTTATTTTCTTGTTACGATGATTCTCCACTTCACTCTGAAATTCTTTGAACTTTTCAAATGTTACAGACTTGTGTTTCATCAAGTAGATATACCCATACCTACTCAAATCATCTGTGAAGGTTAGAAAATAACGATACCCGCCGCGTGCCTCAACACTCATCGGACCGCATACATTGGTATGTATTATTTCCAATAAGTCATTAGCTCGCTCCATTGTTTCGGAGAACGGAGTTTTAGTAATCTTACCCATGAGGCATGGTTCGTAAGTATCAAATGATTCATAATCAAGTGATTCCAAAAGTCCATCCGCATGGAGTTTCTTCATGCGCTTTACACCAATATGACCTAAACGGCAGTGCCACAAGTTTGTTGCACTATCATTATCAACTTTGCATCTTTTGGCATCAATATTATGAATATGTGTATCAGCACGATTGAGATTCAACAAGAATAGACCATTCATCAAAGGTGCATGACCATAAAAGACATTACTCATATAAATAGAACAACCATTATTCTCTGACTTAAATGAATAAACGTCTCGCAATAAACAAGATCCAGATATAATGTTCATGCTCAACGCTGGCACCAAATAACAATTATTGCGGTCTAAAACTAATCCCGAAGGTAGATGTAGAGGTAGCGTACCGACGGCGATCACATCAACCTTGGAACCATTCCCGACGCACATCGTCACCTCGTCCTTAGCCAATCTTCGTTTATTCCGCAGCTCCTATTTCGAGTTACAAATATGAGCAACCGAACCAGTATCAAATACCTAGGTGCTACTATGAGCATTAGTAAGGAACACATCAATAACATGTATATCAAATATACCTTTGTTCACTTTGCCATCCTTCTTATCTGCCAAGTACTTGGGGCAGTTCCGCTTCCAGTGACCATTTCCTTTGCAGTAGAAGCACTTAGTTTCAGGCTTGGGTCCAGCATTGGGCTTCTTCACGGGAGCTGCATCTTGTTTGCCATTCTTCTTGAAGTTCCTTTCTTTCCCTTGCCCCTTTTTCTTGAAACTAGTGGTCTTGTTAACCATCAACACTTGATGCTCCTTCTTGATTTCTACCTCTGCCGATTTCAACATCGCAAAGAGCTCGGGAATCATTTTCGTCATCCCTTGCATATTATAGTTCATCACAAAGCCTTTGTATCTTGGTGGCAGTGACTGAAGAACTCTGTCAATAACACTCTCAACTGGAAGATCAATTCCCAGCTGAGTCAAGTGGTTATGATACCCAGACATTTTGAGTATGTGTTCACTGATAGAACTGTTCTCCTCCATCTTACAGCTATAGAACTTGTTGGAGACTTCATATCTCTCAACCCGGGCATTAACTTGAAATATCAACTTCAGCACTTGGAACATCTCATATGCTTTGTGGCGTTCAAAACGTCTTTGAAGTCCCGGTTCTAAGCCGTAAAGCATGGCGCACTGAACTATCGAGTAGTCATCAGATCGAGCCTGCCAGATGTTCATAACATCTGCATCAGCTCCTGCAGCAGGTCTGTCACCTACCGGTGCATCAAGGACATAATTCTTCTGTGCAGCAATGAGGATAATCCTCAAGTTACGGACCCAGCCCGTGTAGTTGCTACCATCATCTTTCAACTTAGCTTTCTCTAGGAACGCATTAAAATTCAAGGGAACGGAAGCACGGGCCATTGATCTACAACATAGATATGCAAAAACTATTAAGACTAAGTTCATGATAAATTTTAGTTCAGATAATCAAATTACTAATGAACTCCCACTTAAATTAACATACCTCAAGTTGTCTAAGTGATACATGATCCAAATCAACTAACCCATGTCCGATCATCATGTGAGATGGGGTAGTCTTCAATGGTGAACATCTCTATGTTGATCATATCTACTATATGACTCACGTTTGACCTTTCGGTCTCCAGTGTTCCGAGACCATGTCTGTACATGCTAGGCTCGTCAAGTTTAACCCAAGTATTCTGCATGTGCAAAACTGGCTTACACCCATTGTATGTGAACGTAGAGTCTATCACACCCGATCATCATGAGGTGCTTCGAAACGACGAACTTTAGCTATGGTGCATACTCGGGGAGAACACTTTTATCTTGAAATTAAGTGAAGGGATCATCTTATGATGCTACCGTCGTTCTAAGCAAAATAAGATGCATAAAGGATAAACATCACATGCAAAAATATGTGACATGATATGGCCATCATCATCTTATGCTTTTGATCTCCATCTCCAAAGCATCGGCATGATCTCCATCATCACCAGTGCGACACCTTGATCTCCATCGTTGCGTCCGGGTCGTCTCGCCAACTATTGCTTCTACAACTATTGCTAACGTATAGCGATAAAGTAAAGCAATTACATGGTGCTTAATGATTGACACGCAGGTCATACAATAATTAAAGACAACCCTAAGGCTCCTGCCGGTTGTCGTACTCATCGACATGCAAGTCGTGAACTTATTACAAAACATGATCATCTCATACATCAACATATATCAAATCATGTCTTGACCATATCACATCACAACATACCCTGCAAAAACAAGTTAGACGTCATCTACTTTGTTGTTGCAAGTTTTACGTGGCTGCTACGGGCAACCAGCAAGAACCGTTCTTACCTACACAAAACCACAACGGTGATTATCAAGTTGCCATTTAACCTTCTGCAAGGACCGTCGTAGTCAAATTAGATTCAACTAAAGTGGGAGAAACAGACACCCGCCATCCACCTTTATGCAAAACAAGTTGCATGTTAGTGGGTGGAACCAGTCTCATGTACGTGGACATGTAAGGTTGGTCCGAGCCACTTCATCCCACAATACCGCCGAATCAAAATAAGACATTGGTGGTAAGCAATATGAACATCACCGCCCACAACTCCTTTGTGTTCTACTCGTGCATATCATCTACGCATAGACCTGGCTCATAATACCACTGTTGGGGAACGTTGCATGGAAAACAAAAAAAATTCTATGCACACGCAAGATCTATCCATGGAGATGTATAGCTATGAGAGGGGGAGAGCATCTACATACCCTTGTAGATCGCTAAGCGGAAGCGTTTATCAACGTGGTTGATGTAGTCGTACACCTTCATGATCCGTCCCGATCAAGTACCGAACGTACGACACCTTCGTGTTCAGCACACGCTCAGCTCAATGACGTCCTCGCCTTCTCGATCCAGAAAGAGAGGCGAAGTAGTAGATGAGTTCCGGCAGCACGACGACATGGTGACTGTGGTGGTGAAACTATTTTCGCAGGGCTTCACTAAGCACGACGGATTTAGGATGGAGGACGAACTAGAGGGAGAGGGGGCGCCGACACACGGCTTGGTGAATCGTGGTGTCCCCAAGGGGCTAGCCCTGCTCCTCTATTTATATGTTGAGCCCTGGGGTCATTTCTTAGAGAAAGAGCCTCCTCAAAGTCAGTTTGGAACGCAAAGAAGAGTCCTTCTCGGTTTCCAGTACCAGACGCCACGGTCCTCGTCGTCTAGCATAGAAGCCATGAGCCTCGGCGTCTGGCCCAGGGCCAGATGCTAGGGTCCCTGGCGTCTGGTCCCTGACCTCCGCAGAACTTCCTTTTGCACCGACCTAAAGCCCGTGGGCCTTACCCTTTGGCCCAACTGATAACCCACAAGTATAGGGGATCAATTGTAGCCTTTCTCGATAAGTAAGAGTGTTGAACCCAACGAGGGGCTAAAGGTAGAATTTATATTCCCTTCAAGTTCTATCGACCACCGATACAACTCTACGCGCACTTAACGTTCGCTTTACCTAGAACAAGTATGAAACTAGAAGTACTTTGTAGGTGTGATAGGATAGGTTTGCAAGATAATAAAGAACACGTAAATAAAAGCTAGGGTCTGTTTAGATAAAGAAACAATTAAGTTAGTTTTAGTAGAGAGCTTTTTGTCACAAGAAAGTTATTTGTCCCTAGGCAATCGATAACTAGACCGGTAATCATTATTGCAATTTTATATGAGGGAGAGGCATAAGCTAACATACTTTCTCTACTTGGATCATATGCACTTATGATTGGAACTCTAGCAAGCATCCGCAACTACTAAAGATCATTAAGGTAAAACCCAACCATAGCATTAAAGTATCAAGTCCTCTTTACTCCCATACGCAAACAACCTACTTACTCGCGTCTGTGCTTCTGTCACTCACGCCACCCACCATAAGCAAATCATGAACATATTGTAACACCCTAGAGCGAGGATCCCTCATGCTTGCGCGACATGGAGAGCACCATAGGACAACACCAATAATAAAACATACAACTCAAACCAATCGTGATCATCAATCAACCCATAGGACAAAAGAAATCTACTCAAACATCATAGGATAGCCATACATCATTGGGAAATAATATATAGCATTGAGCACCATGTTTAAGTAGAGATTACGGCGGGGAGAAGGGGTGTTACATCGCTGCATAGAGGGGGAGAGAGTTGGTGATGACGGTGGCGAAGTTGTTGGTGTAGATCACTGTCGTGGGAAACCACGGCCACCTATGGGTCCATGAGCCCCTTTTGGTTCGGCAGGGGGATGGGCACGTTGCACAAAGAGCGGAGAAGCGTCGCGCAGCACGGCAGAGATCACACGGGCAGTCTTTACCCAGGTTTGGGCCGCCGTGAGGCATAAAACCCTACTCCTGCTTTGGTGGATTGATGGTGGATAATGGTGGTGGACGTAGCACACTCGCCCGGCAAGGTCGCTCTGGGGGCGAGAGTGGCTACCAACGTATCAATATGCGAGGGTCCAACCCTTTCTACAGTCGCCATGGGCCTCCTTTTATAGATTAAGGGGTCACCACAGTGGCAAATCAGTCTTTGCGTACTGATTAGATAGCTAACAATGCTATCATATCTAACTCTGCAGGCTGACAGAGCGCATTAAATGCGCCGCTCAGTGTCACATCACAGCTCGCCCGGCAGGTCCTGCTGGGCTATTTTGCCAGCTTCGTGCCTGCTCGTTTGACACGTCTCAGGACGGGTGTCATATGGAGGTGTTTGCTGTAGGAAGTGGCTGCCATGTGGCAAGAAGCAGCCACTTAGTCACCTTGGAGCTCGACACCGCTTTGATTAATGACTTGCGTCGCTTGCGAGGTGGAGCGGTGGAGTGGCTTGCCTCCGCTAGCCCCGGCAGGCCTGCCGGGATGATGTGGGAGCTTGCTTCCAGGGCAAAACCCAACCCTGTCGGGCTCGCCTGCCCGGCAAGGTAGGTCCTTCCCTTAGCGATGCCTTGTTCCTCTGGCTCACCTTGGCCTTCTCGACTTGCACTTGGATCCTTCAAAGGAATTAAACCTCCTTGTTTGGTCTGATCTTGGTCTTGTAATCTTGACTCTGGCCTGTGCACAGTCCATGCAATGGACCCAGGGTCTGTTGCACCGACAATCACCGTCATGATGATGGCCCCGGTGGCGGTCCAGCGCCACCGGGAGAGAGCGAGAGAGAGAGCCCTCCTTCTTCTTCTTCCTTGACCTCCCCCTTAGATGGGAGGAGGGTTTCCCCTCTGGTCCATGGCCTTCATGGCGGTGGAGGGGCGGGAGCCCCTCCGAGATTGGATCTCTCTATTTCCTTCTGTTTCTGCGTTCCTGTTTTCTGGCCTTTCACCGTTTCTTAAATTCCCGGAGATCCGTAACTCCGATTGGGATGAAATTTTAACACGATTTTTATTTAGATATTATCTTTCTTGCGGCCGAAGAAGGGCACCAACCGCTTTACGGGGTGGTTACAAGCCTCCCAGGCGCGCCCAGGGTAGGGGTGCGCCCCTAGGGCTTGTGGGCCCCTCGGGCATCGTCTCGCGTTGATTCTTTTTCCCAAAAATCACATATATTCCAAAAAAAATCTCCGTAAGTTTTTATCGCGTTTGGACTCCGTTTGGTATGGATATTCTGCGAAACAAAAAACATGCAACAAAAAGGAACTGGCACTGGGCACTGGATCAATATGTTAGTCCCAAAAATAATATAAAAAGTTGCCAAAAGTATATGAAAGTTGTAGAATATTGGCATGAAACAATAAAAAATTATGGATACGACGGAGATGTATCAGCATCCCCAAGCTTAATTCATGCTCGTCCTCGAGTAGGTAAATGATAAAAAAAGATAATTTTTGATGTGTAATGCTACCTAGCATAATCTTGATCATATAATCTAATCATGGTATGAATATTAAGACACGAGTGATTCAAAGAAATAGTCTATAATTTGACATGAAGACAATAATACTTCAAGCATACTAATAAAGTAATCATGTCTTCTCAAAATATCATGGCTAAAAGAAAGTTATCCCTACAAAATCATATAGTCTGGCTATGCTCCATCTTTATCACACAAAGTATTTCGTCATGCACAACCCCGATGACAAGCCAAGCAATTGTTTCATACTTTTAATGTTCTCAAGCCTTTTCAACTTTCACGCAATACATGAGCGTGAGCCATGGATATAGCACTATAGGTGGAATAGAATATGGTGGTTGTGAGGAGAAGACAAAAAGGGAGAAAGTCTCACATCAACTAGGCAAATTAATGGGCTAGGGAGATGCCCATCAATCGATATCGATGCAAGTGAGTAGGGATTGCCATGTAACGGATGCACTAGAGCTATAAGTGTATGAAAGCTCAAAAGAAAACTAAGTGGGTGTGCATCCAAATTGCTTGCTCATGAAGACCTAGGGAAATTTCAGGAAGCCCATCATTGGAATATACAAGCCAAGTTCTATAATGAAAAATTCCCACTAGTATATGAAAGTGATAAAATAGGAGACTCTATCATGAAGAACATGGTGTTATTTTTGAAGCACAAGTGTGGAAAAGGGTAGTAACATTGTCCCTTCTCTCTTTTTCTCTCATTTTTTTTATTTTGGGCTCTTTGGCCTCTTTTTTTTATTTGGGCTTCTTTGGCCTCTTTTTTTAAAGTCCAGAGACTCATCCCAACTTGTGAGGGAATCATAGCTTCCATCATCCTTTCCTCACATGGGACTATGCTCTAATAATGATGATCGTCACACTTTTATTTACTTACAACTCAAGAATTACAACTCAATACTAAAACAAAGATATGACTCTATATGAATGCCTCCAAAAGTGTACCGGGATGTGCAATGATCTAGCATAGCAATGACATCAAAAAATGGACAAGCCATGAAAACATCATGCTAGCTATCTTATGATCATGCAAAGCAATATGACAATGATGGTGCGTGTCATAATAAACGGAACGGTGGAAGTTGCATGGCAATATTTCTCGGAATGGCTATGGAAATGCCATAATAGGTAGGTATGGTGGCTGTTTTGAGGAAGGGTATATAGTGGGTTTAATGCACCGGCGAAAGTTGCGCGGTACTAGAGAGGCTAGCAATGGTGGAAGGGTAAGAGTGCGTATAATCCATGGACTCAACATTAGTCATAAAGAACTCACATACTTATTGCAAAAATTTATTAGCCATCGAAGTAAAGTACTAATACGCATGCCCCTAGGGGGATAGATTGTAGGAAAAGACCATCGCTCGTCCCCGACCGCCACTCATAAGGAAGACAATCAAAAAATAAATTATGCTCCGACTTCATCACATAACGGTTCACCATACGTGCATGCTTCGGGAATCACAAACCTTAACACAAGTATTTCTACCAATCCACAATTACTCACTAGCATGACTCTAATATCACCATCTTTATATCGCAAAACTATTGCAAGGAACCAAACATATCATATTCAGTGATCTACAAGTTTTTATGTAGGATTTTATGACTAACCATGTGAATGACCAATTCCTGTTGACTCTCTAAATAGATATAAGTGAAGCATGAGAGTTTAATTCTTTCTATAAAAGATATGCCCACGCTCTAACAAATATAAGTGAAGCAAAAGAGCATTCTACAAATGGCGGTTTTCTATGTGTAGAGAAACAGGCAATCCAAACTTCAAATGATATAAGTGAAGCACATGAAGCATTCTATAAAGTCATACTCAAAAGATATAAGTGAAGTGCATGAAGCATTCTATAAATCGACCAAGGACTATCTCATACCAGCATGGTGCATTACTAAAAGAAAACTAAAAGGCACATGACACTCCAAGAATTTACGCATATCATGTGACAATATAAAAATATAGCTCCAAGTAAAATTACCGATGGTCGTTAGAAGAAAGAGAGGATGCCTTCCGGGGCATCCCCAAGCGTAGTTGCTTGGGAGTCCTTGAATATTACCTTGGTGTGGGGCATCCCCAAGCTTAGTCTCTTGCCACTCCTTATTCCTTCATCCATCGTGATCTTACCCAAAACTTGAAAACTTCAATCACACAAAACTTAACAAAACCCTCGTGAGATCCGTTAGTATAATAAAGCAAATCACTACTTTAAGTACTATTGCTAACCAATTAATATTTTATTTTTGCATTATACCTACTGTACTCTAACTTCACCATGGCTTATATCATCGATACATTCCATAGATTCATCAAAACACGCAAAACAATGCATCAAAAACAGAATCTGTCAAAAACAGAATAGTCTGTAGCAATCTGAACATTGACCATACTTCTGTAACTCTAAAAATTCTGAAAAAATCGGACAAAATAAAAAAATTCATAGCAGTACCGCGTAAAAATTTCAGAAACTTTTGATGTTCCAGTAAAAAATGTAAATTCACGCACTACAGCCAAAGTTTCTGTTTTTGCACTGCACAAACGAAACAAGCAATCTAATCATCCTAAAGGCAAATCTTGGCACATTATTTTTATAATACAATGGATTTGTACAAGGGGATAATTTTTGTTGTTGAGAAGTTTCTGTAATCAAGGTTCACAAAGTTTCCATGGGCATGAACAAAGTTCAAGGCTAGCTCCCACTTTAACAATGCTCGTCTTTCTCACTTTCACTTTTCTTTTTTGAAAAAGTTTTTAAATCCCCCTCTATATTTTTTTGTTTTTAAACTTTTTAAAAGCACACAACAGAAGAAAATGACTCTCTAAAACTTCCGGGTTGTCTCCATGGCAGCGCTTTCTTTAAAGCCATCAAGCTAGGCATATAGTGCTCAAGTAATTGATCCACCCGGATCCCAAGGTATATCAGAGCCAATTTTAATTAACAATGATTTGTAATTTAGCATTGAGCACAAAGCAACATATATCATGGAACAACGAAGTCTAACTCTCTTCCTATGCATCGGCATGTCATAAAAGAACAATTCATGCACATCAAGTAAAGGCCAATACATAGCACAAGCAGTTTCTTGCAATTTTATTGTATTGGAAACATAGAGAGGCGGAGATGTAGTTCCTCTCTCATAATAATTGCAAGTAGGAGCAGCAAGAACATGCATATTATATTCATCAAAACCATCATGTGTAGTAGTAAAACGCAACCCAACAATATAATCCTTAATAAGCGCAAACTTCTCCGATATAGTATAGTAGGGAGAATTCAAAAAGATAATAGGACCATCATATGTGGGTGCAATAGTAACAATTTCATTCTTAACATAAGTAACCATAGAAAGTTCATCCCCATAAGCATAATTCATATTGGCATCATGGCCACAAGCATAGCAAGCATCAATTTCATCAAAAAGGGATATTTCAAATGAATCAACGGGATCATAACAATTATCATAGCATTCATCCTTCGGTAAGCACGAAGGGAGATTAAACAATGTATGAGTTGAAGAGTTACTCTCATTAGAAGGTGGGCACGGGTAGCTAATTTGCTATTCCTCCTTTTGTTCTTCGCTCTCCTTGTCATCTTTTTCATCCAATGAGCTCACAATGTCATCAATTTCTTCTTCCATAGATTCCTACAAAATATTAGTCTCTTCTTGGACAGCGAAGACTTTCTCAATAAACTCATTAATATCGGTATTATATTCATAATTCTCATAGCAATATTTAAATATAGCAAAAATTTCAGGTCTGTAAACAACATCTTCACGATCTTCATACTTTTCAAACAAAGATTCAATTTCATAAGCACCCTTAAAAGCAACAAATTCTTCTATTCATTCCACATCATAGTAATCATATGTACCATTAGCATAAGAAGCCAAGGTTTCATTATCATTAAATTTACATGAAAAGGGAAGGTGTGGAGCCTTCATCCTAGAGCAACAAGTATAATCATATCTCAAGCATAAATTCCAAGCATACCAATGCAACATATGAATTTGATCCCATAAGAGTTTCCCTTTTTGAGTCAAGCGATAATCCCTAAAGTATTCACATTGATCCAACATGTCTCCCATTATCAAGTTGAATGGGGTTTTCTCAGGATTATCAAAGTAGTGTTTAATATTTTTCACGTAACGAGCATCGAGGGTTTTAGGAGGTTCCCCATCTCCATGAGTAGCAAGTACACCTATTTTTTTTGGTATTTTGTGTTCCATATCCATAACTAAATATAGAGAACAACTTAGAACAGAAAATACTTAGTGATAAAGCGAACAAGCACACATGAGAATATTTACCCCACGCTATTGCTCCCCGGCAACGGCGCCAGAAAAAGGTCTTGATAACCCACAAGTATAGGGGATCAATTGTAGCCTTTCTCGATAAGTAAGAGTGTCGAACTCAACGAGGAGCTAAAGGTAGAATTTATATTCCCTTCAAGTTCTATTGACCACCGATACAACTCTATACGCACTTAACGTTCGCTTTACCTAGAACAAGTATGAAACTAGAAGTACTTTGTAGGTGTGATAGGATAGGTTTGCAAGATAATAAAGAACACGTAAATAAAAGCTAGGGGCTGTTTAGATAAAGAAACAATTAAGTTAGTTTTAGTAGAGAGCTTTTTGTCACAAGAAAGTTATTTGTCCCTAGGCAATCGATAACTAGACCGGTAATCATTATTGCAATTTTTTATGAGGGAGAGGCATAAGCTAACATACTTTCTCTACTTGGATCATATGCACTTATGATTGGACCTCTAGCAAGCATCCGCAACTACTAAAGATCATTAAGGTAAAACCCAACCATAGCATTAAAGTATCAAGTCCTCTTTACTCCCATACGCAAACAACCTACTTACTCGGGTCTGTGCTTCTGTCACTCAAGCCACCCACCATAAGCAAATCATGAACATATTGCAACACCCTACAACGGGGATCCCTCACGCTTACGCGACATGGAGAGCACCATAGGACAGCACTAATAATAAAACATACAACTCAAACCAATCATGATCATCAATCAACCCATAGGACAAAACGGATCTACTCAAACATCATAGGATAGCCATACATCATTGGGAAATAATATATAGCGTTGAGCACCATGTTTAAGTAGAGATTACAGCGGGGAGAAGGGGTGTTACACCGCTGCATAGAGGGGGAGAGAGTTGGTGATGACGGCGGCGAAGTTGTTGGTGTAGATTGTCGTCACGATGATGGCCCAGGCGGTGTTCCGGCGCCACCGGGAGAGACAGGAAGAGAGCCCCATCCTTCTTCTTATTCCTTGACCTCTCCCCTAGATGGGATGAGGGTTTCCCCTCTGGTCCATGGCCTGCATGGTGGCGGAGGGGCGGGAGCCCCTCCGAGATTGGATCTCTCTCTCTCTGTTTCCTTCTGTTTCTGCGTTCCTGTTTTCTGGCCTTTCACCGTTTCTTAAATTCCCGGAGATCCGTAACTTCGATTGGGCTGAAATTTTAACACGATTTTTATCCGGATATTATCTTTCTTGCGGCCGAAGAAGGGCACCAACTGCCTTACGAGGTGGCCACAAGCCTCCCAGGCGCGCCCAGGGTAGGGGCGTGCCCCTAGGGCTTGTGGGCCCCTCGGGCATCGTCTCGTGTTGATTCTTTTTCCCAAAAAATCACATATATTCCAAAAAAAATCTCCGTAAGTTTTTATCGCGTTTGGACTCCGTTTGATATGGATATTCTGCGAAACAAAAAACATGCAACAAACAGGAACTGACACTGGGCACTGGATCAATAAGTTAGTCCCCAAAATAATATAAAAAGTTGCCAAAAGTATATGAAAGTTGTAGAATATTGGCATGAAACAATCAAAAATTATAGATACGACGGAGACGTATCACCAACCATATCATCCTATATATCAATCTTTACCTCTGGACCATTCCGGAGCTCCTCGTTATGTCTGTGATCTCATCCGGGACTCCGAACAACATTCGGTCACCAACATACATAACTCATATAATATTATATCGTCAACGAACGTTAAGCGCGCGGACCCTACGGGTTCGAGAATGATGTAGACATGATCGAGATGCTTCTCTAGTCAATAACCAATAGCAGGACCTGGATGCCCATATTGGTTCCTACATATTCTACGAAGATCTTTATCGGTCGAACCTTTATGACAAATACGTAGTTCCCTTTGTCCGTCGGTATGTTACTTGCCCGAGATTCGATCGTCGGTATCTTCATACCTAGTTCAATCTCGTTACCGGGAAGTCTCTTTACTCGTTTCGTAATACATCATCTTGTAACTAACTCCTTAGTCACTTTGCTTGCAAGCTTCTTGTGATGCTGTATTACCGAGAGGGCCCAGAGATACCTCTCCGTCATACAGAGTGACAAATCCCAATCTCGATTCACGCCAACTCAACAGACACCTTCGGAGATACCTGTAGAGCATCTTTATGATCAACCAGTTACGTTGTGACGTTTGATAGCACACAAGGTATTCCTCCGGTATCCGAGAGTTGCATGATCTCATGGTCGAAGGAATATGTATTTGACATTTAAGAAAGCAGTAGCAATAAACTGAACGATCATATGCCAAGCTAACGGATGGGTCTTGTCCATCACATCATTCTCCTAATGATGTGATCCCGTTATCAAATGACAACTCATGTTTATGGCCAGGAAACCTTAACCATCTTTTGATCAACGAGCTAGTCTAGTAGAGGCATACTAGGGACTTGGTATTTGCTTATGTATTCACACACGAGCTAGTCTAGTAGAGGCGGAGGCCTTCTCGGGCCTCCCTCTTCTCGCCTTTCTTCTTCTCCTCCTTCTTCTCCGGCGCCACAGCCAACATTTCTGTCAGCAAGGCCATCCTGGGGCCCTCGGGCAGCGAGGCCGGGCTATCGATCTGCACGGCTTTCTTCAGCCAGCTCTGTGCGGGGAAGAAGGAGGAAATAAGTACTTTGTCAAAAAGGAATATCCGAACATAATGGTAAAATTTGTCATACCTCCCGAGGGGGTGTCGCGGCATCGAGGCCGATGTCCTCCTCCGTGGCTGGCCAGTCTTTTTGAGGCTTGAACAGCACCTTCCATAACTTGTCGTGGGAGGTGTGGTAGAAGCGGAGCAAGGTGACAGGGGCTTCAGGCTTGTAGGACCACATGGGGACGGCCCGGTCTTGGCAGGGTAGGAGTCACCAACGAAGCATGATCTGAATTACGTTGGGTAACTCGACCTTCTTCTTCATCATCTTGGATATCTGGCTCTAAAGCGACTCCACCTCTGCGGTTGACCCCTAGTCTAGGCCTTTCTTGGTCCACGAGACCAGCCTATTGGGGGTCCGGATCGGAAGGCAGGGATCTCCGCCCAAGCCGCACCTCGTGGTTCCATGATGTAGAACCACTCCTTCTGCCAGATCTTGACGGTCTCTATGAAAGTGTCGTCCAGCCACTCAACTCGGGGGAGTTTGCTGACCATTACCCCCTGCAGTCCGCCTGTTGGCCGTCAACAATCTTGGGCTTGATGTTGAAGACCTTTAGCCACATGTCGAAGTGTGGCCGGACCCGAATAAGAGCCTCGCAGATGACAATGAAGGCCGAGATATGCAAGAAGGAGTTTGGGGCGAGATCGTGGAAATCCAACCAATAGAAAAACATCACCCCCCTGACAAAGGGGTGGAGGGGGGAGCCTAGTCCCCGGATGAAGTGGGGGAGGAACACCACCCTCTCGACTGGCCTCGGCATGGGGACAACCTGGCCCTCCTCCGGGACGCGGTGGGCGACATTGGCCGGCAGGTAGCCGACGCTCTTCAGCTCCAAGATGGCGTCTTCGGTGACGCTGGAGGCCTCCCACTTGCCCTTGGAGCCTGAGCCGGCCATGGCTAATCGAGGAGATGGCCGGAGGAGTCTTTGGAAGAACAAATGGATCTGGGCGCTGGAGCTCAGGAGATTGGGAGAGCAATGGCAAGGGGGGGAGTGAGAGCGTGCGGTAAAAATGGTGGTCGTTCCCCTTTTATAGGCTGCCATAATACCAAGAGCCCTTTTACTACGCCGCAGACCTCGCGTCTTCCCGATATAATCATGCCGTTGTGCGCACGTGGGATAACGCAAATCATTGATCATATTCCTTGAAAACAGGACACAATCTCCATATTGATGGGACGTGCCAATGGGAAACCGTCTCGAACCATGAATCGAGTTTTCACAACTGGTCAGTAATTGTGGCCGGCTGTGACCTTTCGCCAAAAGTTGTCAGGACACTATTCACACTTGAGAAGCTGGCCTTCGAGGCTAAGTAAATCATACAATTCGAAAATCAGGGCATAATCCGGATAATGCATGGCCGGAGATGGCCAGGCAACCCTTGAGGGTTCGGCTAAGGGTAACTGCATACCTGGCGCAAGCACCATGGAAGGAAGGAACTGGTCCACAAATCCGATGACTCCCGCATATACCTCGGCTTCGAAGACTAGTTCGGGGGGCTACTGAGGGAGTCCCGGACATAGGGGTCCCCGGGCTGCCGGTCCACCTCTCATGGGCCGAACAGTTGGGCCACTATTGATCCATCATTGGAAGGCCGAGCTATAGGCGATTCCGTGTTCGGGTAGGAAACCGAAGCCTTGGCGTGTCCTCCAAGTCAAGATAAGGGAGTCGGTATGTTTATCCCCTGATGGTATCTGACCATGTGTAACCCTAGGTACCCCTGGTGTTTATATAAACCAGAGGGTTTAGTCCGTAGAGGCCAGAACCATCATCCTACTCATCTAGGGTTTAGTTCATCCGATCTCGTGGTAGATCAACTCTATAAATATCATACAAACACATCAATACAATCAAGCAGGACGTAGGGTTTTACCTCTTCGGGAGGGCCCGAACCTGGGTAAATACTGTCTCTGCGTTCCTTGTTCCTCATCGATCCAAGATCTACAGCTCGGGACCCCCTACCCGAGATCCGCCGGTTTTGACACCGATAGACGGTGGTAAATAAGTAAGAACACCGGTATAACACGATATCACTAGGCGCACTGTGTGTGTCTGTGTCACGCGTTCCATGGAATATCATCTTTTACGCCTCATCACGATACGATGGGCATTGCGCCACATAACATGTGACGCAGAGCCGGTTGCGCCGTAAGATCGTGCTCCACATGCACGCACGATATCTTACACGGCAAGCAAATTTCGGTGCCAAATATGAACAGAATTTATCGCTACCCTCAACTGAACAACACAACGGGATCACGAAACATGAACAGAATTTATCGCCTGTTAGACTTTGTAACGTAGCCCAACTGTGTAATATGTATATTGTGTAACCTTATAAATATATGTGATAGGCCACCCCTAGAGGGAAGAGCTAGTTCCCACAAATCCTACGTTTAACATGGTATCAGCCTAAACCTAGGACCTACTCCACCTCCACCTCAGCCGCCGCCGCCGCCGTGCCCCCAACCCTAGGGCCGCCGTCGCCGCCGCTGCCATGACCGCTTCCGCTTCCGCCTCCGGTTCCGCCAGCTCCGGGGCCATCCCCGCGTCGCTGGCCGCCCTTCTCAATCTTCCCGCCCACACTGGTGCGTCGCCGCGGCCCCAATTCTTCGGCACCACCGCCGTTGGTTCGCTGTTCTCGGCTCCGATCCCGCCGTCTCCCGCGCCGTCGACGGTGGCGGTCTCCACCGCCGCGATAATGGCGCCACCTGCGGCCACTGCTGGCTCATCCCCGACACTCGCCATCATGCCGGCGGCCTCGGGGGCCTCCGATGATCAGCTCGCGGGTGTGGCACCCGGAGCCCCTGCGGTCTCCGCTGTTGCTACCACCGACGCCGCCATGATCTCCGGGCCGTTCCACTTCGACAACCTAATCACGACTCGTCTCACGCCGGACAACTATTTGTTTTGGCGCGCCAAGGTTCTACTGCTGCTCCGCAGCCGCTCCCTCCTTGGCTATGTCGATGGTTCCCTGCCGTGTCCGCCGCAGGTTATCCACACCGTCCACGGCCCGGCCATTAACCCGGCTGCTGATGCTCTTGTGACTGCACTTGGCCGAGATTTTGCGGTGAAAGATTTGGGACAGCTACACTTCTTCCTGGGCATTGAAGTTGCACATCAGTCTCGTGGCAGCTTAGCTCTCACCCAGAAGAAGTACTCCCTTGACCTCTTGCGCCGTGCTGGTATGCTCAAGTGTAAGCCATCTCCCACGCCCATGTCCTCTGCTGATAAGCTCTCGGCTACTGCTGGTACTATTCTGTCTCCTACGGATGCTACGGAGTATCGGAGTATTGTTAGTGGCTTGCAGTATCTGACTATCACACGCCCTGATCTTTCCTTTGCGGTTAACAGGGTATGTCAGTATCTTCATGCCCCTACTGATGTGCACTGGTCTGCTGTGAAGCGCATTCTTCGTTATGTGCGTCTCACTGTCTCCTATGGTCTTCATCTGCGCCCTAGTTCCTCTGCTGTTCTATCTTCATTCTCAGATGCTGATTGGGCTGGGTGTCCGGATGACAGGCGATCCACGGGGGGATATGCTGTATTTTTGGGTCCTAATCTGATCGCCTGGAGTGCACGCAAGCAAGCCACTGTTTCTCGCAGCAGCACAGAAGCCGAGTACAAAGCAGTTGCCAATGCGACTGCTGAGCTTATCTGGATTGAGTCTTTGCTTCGAGAGCTGGGAATCTCCCAGTCACATCCTCCAGTTCTTTGGTGTGACAACATCGGTGCTACGTTTCTTTCGACAAACCCGGTGTTCCATGCACGAACCAAACACATTGAGATTGACTATCATTTTGTGAGGGAACGTGTTGCACAGAAGCTACTACAGATCAAGTTTATCTCCTCGAAGGATCAACTTGCCGACATCTTCACCAAGCCTCTACCTTCTCCCATGTTCGAGGTCTGTAGGCGCAATCTCAACCTTCTAGATGCATCAGGAGTGAGTTGAGATTGAGGGAGGGTGTTAGACTTTGTAACGTAGCCCAACTGTGTAATCTGTATATTGTGTAACCTTATAAATATATGTGATAAGCCACCCCTAGAGGAAAGAGCTAGTTCCCACAAATCCTACGTTTAACATCGCCACCCTCAACCAAACAACGCAGCAGGCCACGAGAGATCGGTAGGCCACTAGTAGAAATTCTCTGCTCCATTCTCTCCTGCTCTCAATCTGATCAAATCAAGCTCATCAGACCGACAACAAACTCAAAAAGGCACCGCAAAGAGAGGAGGGAAATGAAACGAGAGGAAGTGAGAGTACACACAGGAGTGAGTGAGTGAGAGAGGCAGGAGGGGGCAGAGTCAAGAGGAACAACTACAACAACATCGAGACCGAGAGACGGAACGGAGAACGGCACCACCAACACAGACACAGCCCGACCAAACACAGCAGCCAGCAAGCCTCAAACCTCGCATCACCACCTCCATCCCCGTGGCAGCAGCAGCAAGCCACCAGCCGCCGCCGCCGCAGCAGCAGCAGCACCAGCACCAGCAGCAGCGTGCCTCTCTAACCTCCCTGCCGCCGCGAGAGGAGCTCGTCCCAGCGGCAGCACGTTTCAGCAGCGGCGCCGGGAGACCAGCTGGAGATCGGTTTCTGCAGCACCTGCCTCCCCTCCTCCTCCGCGCCAGGGGGAGCGCGCGCGTGCGCCAGCCAAGGTGAGAGCTCGCTGTCCCCGGCCCAATCCCCCCAGTCTCGATCCGCGCCCACGCGCGCCGCGACCGGCAATGGCGGAGCGCGTCGCCTGCCGCCCAATGGCGCCCCCTGTCTCGCTGGAGAGGCTCCTGGTTGGTGATTCGGGCGTATGGAAGTTCGAATTCGGGGGCAAAAACCCTAGTTTCCGGTCGGAATTCTGGTGGTCCGTGTTGGATCAAAGGCCAAGCTGGGGATTTAGTTTGAGTGGCGCACTGTCGCGGCGGTGCACGTTTGGTCGCCCGGTGGACTTTCGGCGTGGCTTCTCTGCTTGCTGGATATTTCCTTGCTTTGTGCGTGGAGATGAGCTTGGAAGTTTGAATTTGGTGCGAAACCCTAGCTTTCTTTACCAATTGGATTGAGGTCGCGGATTGGATGAGAGGAGCTCGATTCCATCCGAGCTGCAGAAATAGCTTGAATCGTGTTTGGTCACTCAGTCGATGCCCTGTGATGTGGCTTCTGACTTGTTGGAGTTTGAATTGATTACTTAAGGTCTTCAGCGCAAACCCCCCATTTTACTCATTTCTAGGAATTAGGAGAAACTGTGTTGGAATCGAAGGAGCTTGTGATATCTCTGGTTTGAAGATATTCCTTTTCGGTTTTGTAGGCATAAGCTCAATGTTGCTCAGGCAATAGGTGATCCTGGTTTGAGTTCCAGGATTATTATTTGAATTTCTGGGTCGGAATTGAGTGTAAGGTTAACTCTACAAGCGCAGTGTGCAGAAATGCAGCGTGATTAGATCAGGGGAACTTGTGTTTGTGTTATTCTATTTTAGGTCTTGTTTGGAATAATTTATCCTTTTTTTTGCTGATCTGATACCATTTCAGTATAACCAGTAAAACAATTCTGTTTCCCTATATATGATTATTTAACAGTGTTGAGCTCATGATGCATAAAACAAATGTCTCTTGTCCTGTATTTCCATAAATCGTAGTTTTTTTGTTCAAAGTTCATCACTACATACTTTGTCTGTTTCAAGAAGTTTTCTTGGGCATGTTTTACCTGAATCCAGAATGTAACAAGTTCATTTTGCTACTATATTAGATCACTTTTGTGATTTTAAGTGCATTCACAAATTTATATCACAAGGAGTGTGTGTGTGTGTGTGCGCGCGCGCGAGTGGGTGGTGTGGTGGGGTGGGGAGGGGAAGGGGCTGCTAGTTAAAGTTCTACACTGATTCACTATTGTTGGATAA
Source organism: Thinopyrum elongatum (assembly GCA_011799875.1). Lineage (NCBI taxonomy): Eukaryota > Viridiplantae > Streptophyta > Magnoliopsida > Poales > Poaceae > Thinopyrum > Thinopyrum elongatum. The sequence goes on from CM022298.1 coordinate 384,230,436, forward strand.
TCCCATGGTCCATTGACGTTTTTTTTTTCGTGCTCTTCTTGTTAGTTTACACTCATACTTGTTATACTCCTAACTCAGATACTTGTTCTTTGCAGTAATTTGTGGTGAGTGGGCTGCATACGTAGATAAGCAGGACTGGAGGAAGAGTACAATATTCTCTGGATACCCAGTTGTAGATAAATACATTCTGGTTCAATTGTATTTACATGGAATCTCTTTCCTGAGAGATGCCAACATCTAAGCCACCATCGGTGCCACCGGCACCAAGCCTGCAACCATTACCATCATCTGCAGTACGACAGAACAGTCGTATTGACCTTCATGAGATCAAGTCCAAGATTGTTAAGACGATTGGTCCAGAACGAGCAAAGAAGTACTTTCAACATCTCGAGAGATTCTTATCATCAAAATTGAGCAAGAATGAGTTTGATAAGCTGTGTCTTGTGGCACTTGGCCGGGAGAACCTCCCATTGCACAACCACCTCATCCGTTCTATTCTTTTCAATGCCTCTGCAGCGAGTGGCCCACCAGCAATTAATGCATCTAAGATGGCTGAGGATGTCACCAATTCAGAACATACAATGGTTCCGCATGTCTGGAATGGTGACATTTTGAGCAAGCATGTCAAAGACAAACACTCTTTGAGCAGAAGTGTGAACACATTAACGCAGCATTCATCACTGACTCATGGTGAGACTATCAATAGGGAGAATGGGGCTCCAAATTTGATTGGTTTGAAGAGATATACACAGCTTCGGCAAAGTGAGCATCTGGAGCCATTTACCAAGCGATCATGTATGGGGAAGGCACCATTGAATTTTCATGGCTCTCTACATAGCAATGGACCTTCTGCTATAAATGCTAGAGATTCCTTGGGAGAAGAAATTACACAACATGCTCAAGTTCCGGTGCAAGCTCCAATTGGGATTCAGTTTGGCGCTGCTAATTTTTGCCAGGCTAAAAAACCTTCAGCCATTGCTTCTGTCAGTTCAGACAATAGCTCTATTTGTTGTTATGACCTTGGTGAACTATGTGATACTTTGTCACTTAGAAAGAAAATGGAAAAAACAGCACAAATGGAAGGCTTGGAAGGGGTCTCAGTAGAGTGTGCTGATTTGTTGAATAATGGAGTTGATGTTTTCTTGAAGCAATTGATTGGATCTTGTGTTGAGCTTGTTGGAGCAAGGTCTCAACATGGTAAACTAAGCCATGCGGCATTGAAGCAGCAGTTGGGCCGTAAGATAGTAAATGGTGTATCACTGCAAAATCATACCCATGTGCAGGGTGGCATTATACCTCCAGGGACTAAGTCAATCTCAATGCAAGACTTAAAGGCAGTGTCAGAGCTAAACCCTCGTCTGCTTGGGGTTAACGCATCAGGGCTACTTGAAAAGATCAATTCACATGACTAATTGGATGGAGCAAGTTGGGTTTTTCACATTGCAAGATTGTACCAACTTGATGGTGTCTCTTGCTTCATGGCCTTTGTATTCAGGTCATAACTTACTGAGGGTGGTGAAACCTGGAGAAGGCAGGCAGACTTTCTAGTTTGTACAGTATGCTGATAATGCTGTATCTAATATCCTGCGCAAATTTTGAAATAAGCAAAGTTCTGATTATCTTCTAGAAGGCTAGAGGCTATATAATAGACCCATCCGTTGTCTGCATCCAAGCACCAGTAAAGAGGCATAAGTGCTTAACAGAACTATGGTGCAGGGCTCCAAATGAATTGATGAGCCATGACTCTGTAAGTGTTCTGCACCAGCATGTGCTTTTCACTTGTTACATTTTTAGCATGGATAGAACAGTATCTGATCATTTATTTGCAGCCAGTTTTGTTTCAGTATTGTTAGGAATAGAAACTATCTATCAAGAATATCCAGAAAACAGTATGTTCTTGTCTGATAAAATTCCTTCTACATCAGAACTTTTTTTTTTCTACATCAGAACTGGAGGGAACCATGTTAAGGAACAAATTGGCAGATGTTTATGGTGCACAGAAGTTGTAAGATAAAACAGTGGGAACACCATTTTGTTAGCTACCCTTATGTCTTGGTTGTCAGCCCTGCTTTTGTTAGATCTTTATTATTGTTCTGTTCGATAGAGTTTATTTAGTTTCGAGGGCTTAATACTGCAGTTATGCTGGTGTGGTTCTGCAATTGGTACTTGGCTGTTTTCCTTGGATGAAGTTGTAACCTGTGCTTAACTGGCCATTTGTCAAGAAGAGGAGGTATCTGCTTTTAAAGTGGATAGGTGCATAAGATATCAATAAATAGTCATTAAAACACAATTAAAAAAACTACCTAAAACTTTGTATGAGCTCTCTTTTAGCAACCAAATTAAATTGAAAACTAATCAAAGCATTGTAGTAGCGGGAAGGTAGAACTTACCAAATTGGTAATTAATTAATGTTAAAAGCTGGCATGTATGTATGCATATGCACTTTACTACATGTGTACCAAATACTTGTGTATGCATCAGGTGTTCCCTGTTGGCTAAAGATTTAAAGTCAAAATTGTGAATCTTAATATATTATTTAGCTTCTTACTTCATTAATATTCAGCCAATAGATGATCTACAAAGTTACAGTATCTACACCATCTTCTGATGGAAGTTGCAGTCACTGCAAGGTTTCATTGATGCCTAGACCCTGTCTGGGAGTCGCTATTCAGGTTAGGAATTCGTAATTGGTATTTGGTCTTGTCCAATGCAGCTGTTTGCATGGTCGAGGAATTGCGAACTGGAAAGCATCCCAAATACTGCTTGGTATTTGCAACACTTGCACACCCGACCCCACGTTTCCGAGGTCGTAAGCACCGTATTCACTGAAAATCACCCGTCCTTGCTTTCCCCTCGACCTTTCTGTCTTGTTGTTCTCGCCACCAGGACCTCCGCCTCGCTTGTCCTCCCCGCTGCTTCGCTCTCAGGACACCACCCGCCATTGCTGGAGTTCCCCTTCGACAGTCGCCGCTGGTTCCCCGCTCCCTACTTCCACCTGTTTCTTGCCGACTGCCGTTGCTGGTTCCCTACCCCCGTCTCCACCGGTTTCCCCATATCTTCTTCCCCTCGAATGGTGCGACCTCTATGGCAGGATCAATCTGTGCGCGGCAATTCCCAGCGTGGGAGCCAGTGGCTGGTGTCGGAGCAGGGCACTACATGCCTCGACGTATAGGAGCTTGTGTGGCAGCTCAAGCTGCACCTGGACAGCACGTACTGAACCTCTGTCGCCACCTTGTGGTGTGTTTCCCCGTCGGTGCCGCTCTTCAGCACGCCCAGCCCTCTATGCTCTAACACTTCGGCCATCTTCTCCTCCTTCTACATTGGCAACCACCTGTGGGTGTGGTTTCTTCTCTCAAATTCTAGGATTCCAAAAAAAGGCAACTAAACAACATGCGGACATTAATCTGGCTTCAGTTCATTTTTTACAATTTCATGTGCCATCCAAACACTAGCATTGAAATCCCAAACCAACACCAATTCAGCCAGTATTGGAATTTGAGGCCCAATTCAATTCATCCTGCCCAATATCACATCAAGACGGACCCTTAGGTTTCTTACTGCTGCCTGATGAAGTTCTAAATATGTTATGGACATTTTTTGTTTATCTGTTCAACCATTTCTATGGTTTGTTCCTGTTCTCATGGGATGCATGTTAATAAATAGAAATATTTATTCTCCAAATCTTGTTGTCCATGCATGAAAACCCTTGCCCTCCAGTATCGCTATGATATGCATTTATTTTGGTATAAAATTGTTCTTCTCATAATTGGTTGGACTCTAATAAAAGACAACAAAAGCAAACATTCACTCTCATGTCTTTCATATTTATGGAAGTTTAAGTATCTCTCGTTTCAGCCTTAAATCATATTTTTGGCACTCTTTGGTAGGACTGGAATATCACCAAAGAACTAGCCATAGACAGAGGTACGTGAAAGTTAGCTATCCACGTGCCAGAACCATGGCTAGGTTTCGAGATCTTATGGGTTTCAACTCTAGCCTACCCCAACTTGTTTGGGACTGAAAAGCTTTGTTGTTGTTGTTGTTGGTAGGTAGGTAGGTAATTGGTCTTATAATATGTTAAGTTAAACGGGTGCTTTGATGTGTTAAACATGTCATGGGTGTATTTGCAAGGACCCTTGGTCCCGATCAAGGTGTTTCTTACCCAGGTTGTGCAACGGCCTCTATGCGGCCTCACGACGGGAGCGGGAGAAGAGATAGATGAGGGACTTCGATATTTTCCGGGGAAGGGGAGCCTTGGCGCTGTGGTAAAGCTGTTGCCTTGTGACCATGAGGTCGCGGGTTCAAGTCCTGGAAACAGCCTCTTGCAGAAATGTAGGGAAGGGAAAGGCTGCGTACTATAGACCCAAAGTGGTTGGACCCTTCCCTGGACCCTGCGCAAGCGGGAGCTACGTGCACGGGGCTGCCCTTTGACAGTTATAACAATACAGAGGTGCTAGAGCGAAAAATGCGCAAAGTGCTTAAAAGGAAGTATGAACAATAACACCTAGACAAATTGAATTGTCTTTTATGAAACTAATTACCATAAGATCTAAATTTCTGCGTCTACCATATGCTCTGTGCTGCTGTCATATTTTGTTTTAAGCACTTTGCACCTTACATAGGTAATTCGGCAGCTTATTCTGTAATCTCGGTTTAAAAGGAAAACCCGGCGAAAGCCGAGATTATACAACACACCCTCATGGCCATCATAGAACATGGAAGCCTATTGCAGGGCACCCTCGGTCGACCTGACCACTAACAAGCTCTCGACACAAACAACTACACAACTCAATTGTCGGCACCAACCAACATTATCATTAGCATCACCCATCACTCCCAATCTGATGACTTCAAGTTCACCTCGGATAAGCACCAACTTACTGAACAGAGCAACAATGGTCCCAGCAAACAGTCGACCGACGCGTTGAGGACAAAGGCAGTTCTTATTTTGTCCATGAGCTCGCAAGAAAAAGTTGCAAGTGCACTGACCTAGTCCAGCGCATCAACCAGAGAGTGCCGCCCTTGAAACCACCCTTCGGGAGTCATTGTCACCGCCATGCCTCTCGGCACGCATCTCTGACTTGTGGTGGGTAACAAGAAGAGACACCCAATTGGCACACTGGACCGTTGACATCGAGAGGACAAGTCGTGAACCAACTCCGTTCCCAACCATCGCCATTGCCACATGAATCACAATGCAGCCAAGTAGCAAGCCACCATCCAGTGGCCCCTCCATCCCTCGTCAACTCCAAAGACGAAGCCTCCAAGGAGGGAAACGACGTAGTGTGTCACCATCATCCGATTGCTGTGAGCAAACAGCTTGAGTAAATCATCATGATAACGCCTTCATGAAGATAGTCGCTGTTGCCAACTCCAGCCATGGGCCGGAGGCAAAGGTTTCGCCCGGCATTGGCCCGGAACTAGTGAGCACCAAATCCTTCACCAGCCGCAGCCACCCCCACGCATTACAAGATGCCAGCCTGCATGAGGCCTGCTCGGATCCAATGCCATAGAACCCACCCTGGATGTTTGGAGCCTCTGGAGCAGGTCATAGCAGACCACCACCCTCGCGCTGTCAAGCATAAACCGCCGCCTGCTTGCTGCCAGCCTGCTTGCCTCCTTTTTTTTCCGACAATGGTTGGATTTTATTGACTCGAAAGGGAGCATGAAGGGGATATAAACACAACGAGCACACACACCCGGCCTCTTCATTACTAGGATGCACACATCCAACACCAATTCGCGCACACAAAGAATAGCGTTGGCAAAGAGCAAAGTCATACAAGAGTGAAGCTATGCCTAGGCGGAGGAAGAAGAACCCCGAAGTGATCAAAACAACAATCGACGAACTACAACAATGGACATCTGCACCAACCGTCTCTTGACATCTGAACGACAACGAGAAATGTTCTCCTGCAGCAACGCCTCTAGGAAGGGAATGACGCTCAAGCGCCGCCATCGCCGGATCCAACCATCAAAGGTCAGATCTTGAGTTTTCACCCTGAAGATCAAGTCTGAGCAAATCCGAGCAATGCCTCCAACAAGGTAACGATGCAAAAACACTGCCATTGCCAGGTATAACCAACTAGGGTCAGACCTAGGGTTTTCACCCCGGAGCTCGAGATCGGGTACTCAGGAGGCACACCAAATCGAAGTCATCATGTCTGTAGCCACCACTTTTCGTGATCCCAGCAGCTACATGCGTAACACTGTCTTGACGTGAGATGTCACGCAAGTGAAGACCATGACTGCACAAGTTGACAGTCGAGCCATAACAAGAGCCGTTCGCCACCAAAGGCACCAAACGACGAAGGTCACCATCGCACATGCGACAAAGTGATGGAGGAAGGTCACTGGCACCACCAAAATTCCAATTCTCGTGACACTCCGGCAGTCCCGCTCTGTGCATTATGGGTTGGCAAAACACATTTGTCATTGCTGCCGGATCTGAAGGTCCAAGACCCTCCAGGCCGTTGTGACGACTGCCTAGCAGCGCAGGACCATGGCGCCATCCGTCGCCCGAGTGGTGTACCGCATTGTTGGGACGCAAAAAGCAGCCGCTGCCGCCCACGTACCTGCAAATTTGTGATTGCAGCCACCAATGCCTCGCCACAAGAGACCGCCGAGCTGGCCGGAAACACCGCCACCACCGCTGCACAGCCATACCCGCTGCTTCAAGTCGTCGCCCATAGATCACATTTCACCGCTGAAGGCTACCAGAGCAGAGACCTCCTTGTTGCCGCCTTCATCGACTAGTGTCGGGGCTTAGCCCGGCCACCGGTCTATAGCAGTGGCGAGGAGAAGGGAGGATGGGGAGGTCGGAGGCGGCGGCTATTAGGATTCGACCAGCTGAAGCGACGTTCAAGGACGAGGAGGTTGGAAAAAAGAAGGCTGGCGGCGCTAGGCGCGCCTGTGCTGAAGCGCCGTGGGGAGGCCTTTACTCTTTTTTCCAACTAGGCAGCTTATAGTTAGCAACTGAAATTATGGCAGGTTAATCTTTCCACAGTGAAACTTCAAGTCTCTGTTCCTTGCCACCATGATCTTCATCATTCTCTTATATTCCTAGTTCAATGAGGATGGCCATAGCTTAGGCTTTGGCCAAAGGATAATCAGCATTGGAAGCCACGGTAAGTGACTCTGATACTAAATGTAATGCGCCCCAGTACATTTCAGGGCAAACATCGCTGAGAGAACTGCGGGGCGATGATGGCTGTTTTAGTGTAGGGATGATACTATAAATGAAGATAAATATTTACATTGTTTCTTTCTGGAAATCACAGCAATTGCTTCTTTACATAGAAATGTTTGAACATAAAATGATTGGAACTGCATAAAAGCAAATATGGAAGATAGTAACTAATCAAAATGGAGTTTCTGAAAATAATTGTCCTAAAATCTGAGTTAATGCTGCTGCCAAATGCTCTGATTTACTGCTGCGCGCCTGGGCACCCAGCTATTCAGAATTTTTATCTTTACCTACTCTTGTCCCTACTATCAGGTTTAGGTTTTGCATTTTATTGTTTTTTGTTCGCCGAGGTTAAATACTTTCTTAATAGTTAGTGTTTTTTATTATGAGTAGTGTGCTGTTTCTGATCGAAGTATCCTGAGGTTGGCGTGTGCATTTACAATATTTATTCTGGAGTTGCAGTCCATTCTTTTTTCCTTTTTAGTTTTGCAGGATGATTCCCATGATTCCTATCTAGTTTAGTGGTTTGGGGCTACTTGAAAGCAATGGCTGCTAATTTCTCATCTTATATTGAATGTTGAAGTTGAGGATAGCATTACCGTTTTGTGCACTTAGTCCTGCATTGTGATGGAAACGAGTGCTAGTGTTAGTATTTGCAACTTTATAAGTAGTGTAATTGAGACTAATTATTTCTTGAGATTGATGTAATTAACTGGGTAAGCTACCGTTGAAAGATGGATTCTTTGCCTGAATACCTTTTCCCTGTTCCATGTGATGTATAAGGGTATATTTCTGCGAGTCTTTTGTGTCTGAATTGGTAAAGAAGTCTGCTTGCGAAGCCTAATATGTTTGCCAACATTTTTTGAAGCCTCCAGGAACCCATGCTGATGGCACCAAATCTGTAAATGGGCCTAACATCCAGGATCTGCCAAGTCTTGTTTTATTGTCTGCGGCGAATGTATCTGGCAGAGGATGCAAAGACGGCACAGAGCAGAATTCGGTCGCTATTTCCCTGGAGCTGGCTGCCTATTGGAAAGAAGTGGGGGGGCCTCTTATCCCCATGGTACAGATGATGGGTTTTTGGTCTCTATTTACCTCCTAACCTGACAGTTGCTAGAAAATTGCAACCCCAGTTGTACATCCCGTGGAGCTTTCACATACAGAAGAAATGCAGTAAGAAGCCCCCCGCCCAACGATCAATACTGATACTGACTGCTGTGCAGGCGTCCTCAGAGCTGTACAATCATTGTAATATGTGTAGCATTACTCTAGCGAAATCATCGGTGCAAAAATGTGTGCCATCAGTCATGACCATGTGCAACACAAGTGTGAAAATTTCACAAATCTAACATGTGTGGCATCAGTTGTGACCATGCCTCTCAAACGGTTCTCTGTGGTAGGAAATGTGATCGGACGTAGTGTTTCACGATCACGAGGAGGTTGGGCGGAAGATGCAAGTTTCCCCAGGTTATGTTTGGTTCTGTAGCCCTGAACCTATATGCTTGGGCCTCACCCCTGCGATCAACTTTTGCTTGGATGGATAGATGTTGTCGTTGAGTGTCAATTATTGAGGCTCCAGCTGGATAATGTTGGACTGCCCCACCAGTTAGGATGCTGATGCATCTTGATGGAATGTTTGAAAATGACTCTCTTGTCGTTTTCTCGCTAATCATACAGAACCACGGACGGCCATTGCCTACAGCCAAATTGACCTGCTCTCTGGTCCTTTCTTTTGAACTAGATGACTCACTGCGCCAAATGGCGCAGACACCCGTTTAAAATCATGATCACTTTGAAAATATTTTCATTTGTTAGTAACTATATGTTTGAGCAAGCACATAGGACACAAATTGTAATCATTTTTATAAAAAAGATTAAAAAGACTTGTCTTTCAAAACATAAACCTGAGCATGCATAATTTGTTATTTTATTCAGGTAACATGAAGGCATAAGTTTTTATTTATTTTTCAAACAAAGAACTAAATGAAAATATTTGCTTAATGTAATATAATGCAACAAATTAAAACATCTGTGGGTCCAACCAATTGAGCCTGCAATTAGAAAGTCCAAATAGCTTGTGTTAAAAAAGAAGGTGAACATAGGTGACACAATAAAATGCACTCCCTCCGTAAACAAATATAAGAGCATTTAGATCACTACTTTAGTGATCTAAACGCTCTTATATTCCTTTACAAAGGGAGTATTGTCCGATGCGCAGTGTAACGGTGTTTTTCAAAAATTCCCTCGAAGTTTGAAAACTGTTACAAATAGATCCTTGTCTCCATCTTCTTCCTCCGCCGTCCCCGCGCGTCGCCTGGGCAGGCGCCGCCCAGCTGATTCCGCCGACGCCCACCAGCACGAGTCTACCTGCGCCTCTGATTCCGCCGCCGCCCACCAGCGCGAGCAGCAACTGGACTCGGAGCTGCTCACGGGCCGGGCCCCGGCGGCCGCCCAGGACGGGGACCAGAGCCGCCGCCTCCTGGCGCTGCTCGACACATCCCTCGCCGTGCTCGTCGTCTCCGGCGACGCACTCCTCTTCCGCCGCTCCTCCTCTGGGGCCGCGCCCCTGGCCCAGAAGACCGCCGCGGCCAAGCCCCTCGCCGCCAAGGACCAGGAGCCCGACCCCCACGACGGCCGCCAGCGGGTCGCCCTCTTCTTCTGCAGCCAGACCGGCACGTTCCTCCTCCCCCCGGCCGTCTGTCAGTCAGTCTGGTGCAAAGTGCATAATAAGCTCCTCAATTCATTCTGTCAGTCTGGTGCCAAGATAATGGTGTTTTGGCTGTCAATTGATTCCCGACAAGAAGCAAATACTATCCTCAATTCAGTCACATTTTACTGTCCTCAATTCAGTAAATACTGGAGATGTTGTAAATTGATCCATGGAAGTAATACTGGAGCTGTTTTCAAATGATTTTTGCTGTCCTCAATTCAGTCACATTTTACTGTCAAGTTGAGTCTGGACCAAACTTGAGATATTGTCAATTGAGATGTGGATTAGATCAAACTGGACAAGAAGCAAATTGGACAAGAATCAATGTTGGAAATTACTGAGTAGAAATGATTCAGGAAAATTCAGTTTAATGATTCAGTAAAACTCGGTCAACTTTTATGCTGCCATGTTGATCAGTCAATTAGTCCAGATTTTGGACACATTTTTGTTTCAGTATAGTGTTCTAAAATGGCAGCCATTTTATTTCTGTAAAATGGGAGAAACAAATTTGATCCTGTAGCAATAAGATGCAAGAGCTGAAACTGAATCAAACTCAGGAATGTTCTCTGAATCCATTTGTCATTTGTCATTTCAATGGGGATTAACCACATTCAAAAACATTAACTATCCTAGTGTTCTGCAAGTTAAATCCTGTCAATAACTATCCTAGTATTCTACAAGTGAGAAATCATTAATCATTGATGTTTGAATAAGAATATGTGCCTTTCATTCCTGGAATTGCTGGAGTATAAATCATTAATCATTGATCATTGATGTTTGAGTACAAATCATGAAGAGGAATATCTTGTGAAGCAATAAGAATAAGAATTTGCTCTGAAGTTTGACAATAAGAATAAGAATTGATACAAGGGTCATTACAAGGAGCAAGAAGAAAAAGAATCTAAAGCATTAATGGCTAACTAATTTGTACTGTCTTGATTAGATTCTTCTTCTTCATTTGATGCCAATATACACTGAAGTACCCTGATGCCATATGCATGAGAAAACTGCAAAACACAGAATACTGTAACTCATGCATCCCCAACTTCTTGAACTCATGCATCTTCTTCTTGAGACAGTATACATATGAGCAGCAGAAACTTTCTTTGGAGACATGTCAGGAAGGTTTGGAAACCTAGACAGCCGAGGAGATTCTGGAAATGGGACTGCTGATGTGACCAAAAAACAAACACTAAAGAAAAATCATTTGCAGACCCCGTACTTGAACAATGTTGCTTATTTTCAGTTAATCGATGCATACCATCACCGCCACTTTTTGGCTCATTGTTTCTGTTTGGACTGGTACCAGGTCCAAGATCCACCAACAAAGGCTTGACGGTAGGAATAAACACTTCATTGTAGAAAGTGATGATATCAACATGGTCCTCTCCTATTTTCTGTCATGAAAACAGTTTATCAGATAATCCTTCAGAATAAAAGTCAATTGAACAGCAGGAAAAAAAATTCCCTTGACCAATAAAAACAAGGTGAAGTTTTACCCCACTGCGGCTCCTTGATGGCCAATTGACATAAACACTACAGAAAACCTCTGGCTTGCACTGATACTGTTTTCTGTAGCTGAAAATAATCTCCTTGAAGGTAAGGGCCAGTTGAGATATCTGTGAAAAAAGATACATGAACAGTAAAACAATTGTAGCGAGCAAGGCCTTTGATCTGAAGGTTTACAAGGCCTTTGATCTGAAGGTTTTCCAAGGACAGTAACTTAAACATACCTTTGCAACTCCATATATGCAGCACAATATGATCAGGGACACTTCAATTTAGAAAAGTAAATGAATATAATAGCATGCAGAAGATGGTGCTCGTACTTGCAACTCATAATCTGTGAGGCAACACACATACATGAACAAACAAAAACAATGAGTAAGCTACTAAACTATGATAAAGGGTAAAAGTAAATAAGAAAAAACGCAGTGCGAGATAATTAAAGTTGTGTCTAAGGAGAAATTAAAGCTTCAGAGTTCATACCAGTGTGAAATAAATCTTCTTGTTGAACTACATAGCTGATTGATCTTCCTTTTGTGCCTTGCAAGTGTTCAATCGTTACAACTGCACTCAGTTGGCTGACTAAACCTGTAAGTTATTTTGCAATAACCTGGATTAGGCATGATATACATAAGAATACAATTAATCTATTAAGATCTTGGTTCTATGTATGTGTGGCAACCCTATTGCATCATACTTTCTCTCTTCATCTAAAGCTTACTAAAAGCAACCACATCTTCACTTCGTAAAAGAATCTGTCATTTCTCTACCTCTCTGTTTTCTAAAGGATACTTCCTCTCAACAAAATACATGAAAAAAAGTGCACAGAATGCATTGCAGCAAACATAGCAAATCAACTACCCTAAACGAAGACTAGACCAACAACTCTTTGTTAACCGATTTAAGTTAACTATAAATACTGTACGAAAGTACACAACATAAGGCAACAGTTAACACAGCCAAAAATCAAGGGAAATGTGATCCGAGGTGTAATAAGGACAATTAGATTGGGAGAACTTGGGAGAAGATGGCACCTGTACTGTAACATGCAGCAAGGAAAAGAGGAAGTGGCGATGCGGCATGTCTGCTTCTTCCACCCACCACCGGCCTCCTGGCAATCCCGTGCTCATCCACCCCCACGACGGCGCCGCCCTACCCTCCCAAGGCGAGCGCTAGCGCCATGGCTGGGCCGAGCCACCTCTCTCGTCGGATGATGCTGGTGGGGATTCGGCGGCGCCACCACCACCACAGCCGGGCCGAGTCGTGCGGAACACGGGGACTCAAAGACGATGAACTCGGGCGTCGTGGCCCGCTGGAAGAAGCAGAAGCCCTCGCCCTTCTCCTTCCCTACTGGCCTCGCCATTGCCGTCCTCTTCGGCCTCCTCCTTTGTTGTCGGCATCCTCCCCTCCCATACAGTTCCACCTCTACTATGAAGGCTCTCCCACGATGATGACCCGAGTCCCGATCTGAATAGGAGAGGAGGAGGCGAGCAGAGAGATAGGGCCGGCGGCGTGGGGCAAGGAGAGGCCCGAGCCCCGATCTGAATAGGAGAGGAGGAGGTGAGCGGAGAGATAGGGCCGGCGTCGTGGGGCAAGGAGAGGAGGTGGCTGCGAGGGAGGAGCGAGGAGGCCGGGAGACGCGGGCTAGGTCTTCGCTGCCCGCTCGGCTTCGCCCGTTCTTATCTTTTTTTCTGGCGCACCACTATTCATAGCGGACGTGGAGGCAACGGTTGTGCCTAGCACCCCTTTCATCCTTTATTCGCCCGTTCTTATCTCTTTTTTTTGGCGTGCCACTATTCATAGAGGACGTGGAGGCAACGGTTGTGCCTAGCACCCCTTTCATCCTTTATTCGCCTGTTCTTATCTCTTTTTTTCTGGCACGCCACTATTCATAGCGGACGTGGAGGCAACGGTTGTGCCTAGCACCCCTTTCATCCTTTATAAGTGAAAGAATGGTTATAAATTGGAAAAGACCACATAAGCTATAATATGCCATTTAAGGAAAATAAAAATGACGTGCTATCTGATAAGAGAGCATAAAGGAAGCACAAGAAAATAACAAACATCTAGTCTGCTTGTCCAGCAGAACATAACTTTCTTAATCCTACCATAAGAAATGGAAATAACAAGAATGCTAGGCACACATAATCTATCTGAACTTAAAAAAAATATCAAGAATTCAAGGCACACATAATCCTCCTCACTGGTCTGTGATGCAAGCTTACCTACTTACCAAGCTACTTGTTCTTGGTTGTCAGATTAGGAAGGCTTAGTTACCACTTACCAGGATAAAAGGAGTACCTAATAGCCACAAATTTCAGAATTGCATAGTTCCCAGTTTTTTTCCATTCAATGTGTGTCTTCTGGATAACGGCTGCAGAAGCTCAAAATAAGTGTCTCCATTTTTAAAGACCATCAAGTCTTGTAACCCCACAATCAACAGGTGTCGTGTCGTGTGCAGTAGAAAAAAAATGTATGTGCCAAATGAGACCTAGTAACCCATTAGATGTGAACTATAAATAGTTGTGATCCAACAATAATATCAACCAACCCATTAGATGTGAACTATCAATAGTTGTGATCCAACAATAATATCATCCATACAGGCAAGTTTGCAATTCATATCTGGGTTTAGGTTAATATCTAATTGGTCCAAGTTCACTTCAGTGGCTGTTGAATGGAACCACAAAAATATTGTGTACACTTCAGGTGTGGGGATCCAAAATCCCAATTAAGTGTTTATATTTTCAAAAGAGTCTATTCTACAGCCCTTTGAAAAAAAAGACTATTCTACAGCACAATTTTTTTTGCGTCGCTGCTAATGTGTGACATCTTCTGGTCAAAAACTCAATCTGAATATGCAGTTCACTTGTCTAGTTACTTTATGTGCCGAAGGTAAAAATTCCAGTATATAGGTCTTGCACTGTTGATCAAACATCTCAGATGCAACAAACTTTAAGAACCCATTAAGATTAATCCATAAGCTAGCTTCATGGTTTCCGAAAGCTGATATCATCCTTTTCTAGATTGAAGAATGAAGGATCTCCTGGCCACCCAAACCCACATGTGAAACAAGTCTCGCTTTAACAACCAATGCCCATCTAGCAACTCACTGTACAAACCTGAAGGTGATGATATGCATTAGCAGAAAGGAAAATCACTCAGACCTAGATTCCCTACTTTGGCCGATTCAACTAATTTGTTCACACACACGCAGCAGCAAAGCAACAAGTACGCACACAATAAGCACGGGACAGGTTGGGAGCAAACGATTGGGAAGAAATTACCCACTTACCTTGCTAGCCATCTGAAGCAGGGCATGTGCTAGGTCGTAGAGCCACTCAGCTGGGTGCCGGTCCTAAAGATGGGAAGAGATGCCTGGTTGAGGGGCACGAGTGCTAGTGGACCATCTTACCTCCGGCAGTGTGGCCAAGCCATGGAGGTACGACCTGCGCGCCTTCCTAGCGATCCGCCTCTCATGACCCCATCGTGAACTTCGCCGGGGCTGAACCCAGGTATGGCCTCCTGCCTACGACCCGACACCGTGCGGCCGCCTCGTCACACTCGTGACTGTTTCCTGCTGGAGGAGAAGCCCACGCGCGGGAGGAGTGTTGGCAAGCCGCGGCGGGATCCGGAGGAAGAAGAGGAGGGGAGGCGGCGCTGGGGTATGGAGGAGAAGGGGGCTGTTTTCTGCTGGAGGAGAAGCCCACGCGCGGGAGGAGTGTTGGCAAGCCGCGGCGGGATCCGGAGGAAGAAGAGGAGGGGAGGCGGCGCTGGGGTATGGAGGAGAAGGGGGCGCGGCGGCGGTCGAGAGAGGTGGTGGAGGCGGAGGTGGAGGAGACGAGGAGGCCAAGAGGGAGGGGGAAGCGGGGGTGGCGGCGGCAGCATGGGGAAGAGGAGAGGGATGGGAAGAGACGAGGGAGATCTTTTCCGGGAGAGAGAGGGGCTGACGAGGGAGATATTTCCATCCGGATCGTGAGCTACAGTAAACCGTGGGGCACTATTCATAACGAATAAAAATAGACGTGGCCACCGCCGCTAGTTGGGCGCATTCCTTCATCTTTTATATGTTCCGATGTGGCCAAAATACCCCCTCCCCTTCCGGCCTTTACCTTGCCGTTTGTGCATTCAAACACTTTTGTTATAGCATCATGTATTCGACATTTGGTGACGCATTGGGAGAAATGAGCTCGTTTGCACACTAGAGAAGAGAAGAGAAGGCGTGATTCATCATGTACATATGCAATACCTTTCAGAGAGTATGAGCACGAATGCTAGGATTTCCCAGCTAACCAACAAGCACCAAGGTTTCATTCAAATCCGCACCAACAACAGCAACAAGCAGCGCATCAACAATGAACGCGGCGATCGGTCCGAAACAAAAAAAAAATCAACACATGGAATACAAACGGACCAAGGAAACCATCGTATGAACACTGACACTCAAGGAACCATGATCACAGCATATTCAATGCAGGATGCACCCAGGATTGGTCGATCGGCAGAATTGGGCCGAGGCTGAGCAACTACTCCTTGAAGGACATGACCGTCTCGAAGGCACCTACCAAGGCCTTCACCCTGCTCTTCCTCTCCTCCAGGAGCTTGCTTTTTGTTTCCTCGATCACGTCGTTGCTCTTCGGGTCATCCTTCCTCCATGACTGAGCAGCTTCAGTCCTGCTGCTTGCCAGCGCCGCTGCCTTCGTTATAGCCTCTTCTTCTGTTTCCGCCGCTCGATCCAATTCATCGGCAACCTTTGCAATGTCGGGTTTGTTGTTCTTTCTGCCGGCATCAGCATCCTCTTTCTCTGGCTGCTCCTTGATTTCCTCCACATTCTTGCCTTGTTGCTGAGTGTGCGGCTCCTGCTGACCGTGTCGAGGTGAAGCAGAAGCGGAAGCAGCCATGTCAATGGGTTTCAGGTCCACAGGGTCAGGAAGCTGCTCCTGCAACTGATCTTCGATGGACGGAGTGGTCAGGCTCTCGGATTCCTCAAACTGCATCGATGGCTCGTCATCTTTCTCCTTCCTGGTTGTAGTGGATGGCTCCGCTGCCCTCTGAGGAGCACCCCTTGGCCTTGAGCTTGTGTTAGCACCACCATTTGCTGCTGCTTCTCTTTTCTTTGCCGCTGTGCCTGGCGCGCGTGCCGAGGACGCGGGCAGAGGCTTCCCACCTCTCAAAGCCCCCGGCGATGGCGCCCTCTGGATGCTCGGCTTTGGGGGCGCCACTCCTTTGCCAGGGGTGGGCCTTGGCGAAAGCTTATTCTTCAGCAAGGTAGAAGACGAGTTGGAGGCTGGCACTGTCTTGGCCATGTCCTTGAACGAACTGCTGAGCGGCCCAGCGAGCGCATGAGGCCGCTGTGAGTTGGCGGTGACTTTGTCGGATTTCGCTCTAGCCAGAGCCGGCTTTGAGGCTGGCTTGCTGCTGCCATGAATGGATGGGCCTGACCCGGACATTGTCCGTGACGAGATGGACCGGCCAGCGTGTGACAACGAGGGACGGCACATGTCCGGAGAGGCGGAAGGAGCCGCCGCCGCCGTCGCAGCAGCAGCAGCCGAAGGACCGAACTTGCGATCTGGGGAACTCGGCACTGACCTCGCCCGGCGCGCGCCGTAGCCGGAGGAGGACTCGCTGCTTGAAGGCTTGAGATTGGGGGCCATCCTGGTGGCCCTGTCCCTGCTGGGATAGAGAGGCCCCTTCTTGGATGTCGCCATTGGTAATATTCCCTAGATCAGCTGCGCTGCAGAACAAGCGGCACCGGTCAGTTGGGCTTGCAGCTGCCAATTGCATAAATAAACCAAGTAAAAAACTTGCCCCATTATTGTACGAACACGAGAAAATAAGAAAATGTGTCAAGAATCCAATCGTGTTGTTCTTGGTGTGACATCTAATCGCCGGCTCCAGCAAAAAGAGCTTATCGCCAAGAATTCTCGGTTAAAGTATTGATTGATGGCGCAGGCTCCAACAACCCGCGATTCTTTCCTTTCCTGGTTTCTTTTCTAGCCTCCATACCAACATTTTAATCAGCCCTAAAAATACATGAAAAACATACTACTAATCTAGAACCTCCGTCCGTACCAGCTACCAATGGAAGCGAGAAATGGCTGCCGTTAATGCCAATAATTATCATGAGCATAACCTCGCCAGCAAATGCAAGGAAGCTATCAAACAAGAAATATGTATGACAAGAGATACATACACAAAATAAAAATCTGCAGGATTTAACAATTTCTTCCTCTTTTTACATCCATGTGTCAGTACGGCTACAATTATTCCCTGCGGCATGGTAAGGAAGAACCGAAGAATGCCTGTCTGTCTAGAAACCCGCTCACCCACCCATCCATCCTCCGCTACTTCATCACAGTCACGGACAGCAACGACCAATGGAAGAACAAACAAGGAACCGGCCGCCATTACTGACAGGAAGTAGGAAGCAACCACTAGCAGCATGTAGGAGAAGGAGCCTCATACATACCTGGAGGAGATGGAGGTGGAGGTGGAGGTGACCGTCCGGAGGAGGCGTGGGTCGATCTGGGGATCCTCCGGCTGGGCGATGGGGGAGCTATTGTGGCCCAGATGCGGGGGCGAGGGCAAGGAGGAAGGAGGGGAGGGGAGGAAAGTTAACACCATGGCCGGCCCACATTTTATGCCGCGATTTGGACGGTAGCTGTGCGGGTGGGAGAGAGCGCAGCACGGAAGGAAGGACCCCCCCATTGCCTGCCGTGTTTCCTTAAAATAGCCACGCACAGCCGCGTAGGCCCCCGAGGAACACAACGGAACGGCTCATCTTGGGCTTTGCCCTGGACCTGGACCTGGAGCGCGCCTCCCAGTGGAAACTCTTGCGTTAACCGATTTTCCTTCTTTTTATAACAATGACGATCTGGTTTTCTTTTTTAGAAAAATCGTCATAAAATAAAATAGAGATTGCTCAAGTCATGGCAGTGGATTAGGAAGCTGAGGCCATGGCCAACGCGCTCAGGGGCGCGGACCCAAGAAAAAAAAATTGAGAGGGGCAACAATGTGTGGCCATATTCATGAATTAACAAGGCAATCGTCCATGCAAGTTAAAACCTAAGCACAGCGGCTAGGGTTGGTTGACTCCTCATATATATAGGCATGGTCGGGTGGAGGGATATGGGCTGGACCCACGTTCGAGTCGTCAATAGCCCACGATCCGACGTCTCAGATCATGGCTCGTCTGTTAAGAACTCTTCTTTTCTGATCGGCAAAAATTAATTGCATAGGTGTGAACTCGGCTCGCCTCATTCCTGCAACCCGCGACACGCGCGCGTCGTGACGAGGCGGGCGGCGGAGGAGGAGCACACGAAAACCACTGTTCTTCTCAAGCTCCAATATCATGTGAAAGAGAATCCCTTATAAGGAGGTCCAACTCCTCCTTCACTAGCGGGGTGGTACTAAACCTCCCATCAAATCCCTTGCCATGACACCTACAGGGTGTCGGTGTCAAAACCGACGGATCTCGGGTAGGGGGTCTTGAGTTGTGGATCTTGGATCGATGGGTAACAAGGGGCGTAGAGACAACATTTACCCAGGTTCAGACCCTCTCGAAGAGGTAAAACCCTATGTCCTACTTGATTGTATTGATGTGTTTGTATAACAATTACATAGTTGATCTACCACAAGATCGGATGAACTAAACCCTAGGTGGGTATGATGATGGTTCTCCCTCATACAGGCTAAACCCTCTGGTTTATATAGACACCAGGGGTACCTAGGGTTACATGTGGTCGGGTACCATCAGGGGATAAACATGCTGACTATATTATCTTGACTTGGAGGATACACCTAGGCTTCGGAGGCTTCCTCCATGAACACGAAGTCGCTTATAGCTCGACCTTCCAATGGCGGATCAAGAGTAACCCACCTATCCAGCCCATGAGAGACAGACCAGCAGCCCGGGGACCCATTAGTCCGGGACACCCTCAGTAGCCCCCGAACTAGTCTTCGAAGCCGAGGTGTGTGCACAAATCATCCGCTTTGGGGACCAGTTCCTCCCCTTCCGTGATGGCTTTGATAATCTCTGGCCATGCGTCCCCTGAGCTACGTCATAGTTTCCGAAATGTATATGTAACTTAGCCCCGAAGGCCAGTCACTCAAGTGTGAATAGTACCCATATCTGACAACTTTTGTTGAAAGGTCACAACCCGCCACGACCAACAGCCAGTTATGAAAACTCGATTAGCGGTTCGAGGCAGTTTCTCCATTGGCACGTCCCATCAATATGGAGATCGTGCCCCGTTTTTAAGGGATATGATCAATGATTCGTGCTATACCACGCGCGCACAACGGCACGATTATATCGGGAAGAGGCGAGGTCTGCGGCGTAGTAAAAGGACTCTTGGTATTACGGTAGCCCATAAAAGGGGAACAACTACCATTTCCTTCGCACGCTCTCATTTCCTTCTTTGCAATTGCCCTCCCAATCTCCTGAGCTCCAGCGCCCAGATCCATCCTTCCTTCCAAGAACTTCTCCGGCCATCTCCTCGACCGGCCATGGCCTGCTCTGGGTCCAAAGGCAAGTGGGAGGCCTCTAGTGTCACCGAGGACGCCATCCTGGAGCTGAAGAGCGCGGGCTACCTACCGGCCAACATCGCTCACTATGTCCCGGAGGAGGGCCAGGTCATCCCCACGCCGAGGCCAGGCGAGAGGGTGGTGTTCCTCCCCCACTTCATCCGGGGACTAGGTTTCCCTCTCCACCCCTTCGTCAGGGGGTTGATGTTTTTCTACGGGTTGGATTTCCACGATCTCGCCCCAAATTCTTTCTTGCATATCTTGGCCTTCATCATCATCTGCGAGGTCTTTCTTCGGGTCCGGCCACATTTCGGCCTATGACTGAAAGTGTTCAATGTCAAGCCGAAGATCGTCGACGGCCAGCAGGCAGACTGTGGGGGGAGGAGGGGGAGATGATTAGCAAACTTCCCCAGGTTGAGTGGCCGGAGGGCACCTTCATCGAAACCGTCAAAATCCGACAGAAGGAGTGGTTCTATATCACTGAGCCACGGGGCGCATATTGGACGGCGATTCCTGCCTTTAGATCCGGGCCCCCTATAAGGTTGGTCTCGTGGACCGAGAAGGGCCTCGACTGGGGGTCAGCCAAGGAGGTGACGTCGCTGCAGAGCCGGATATCCCGGATTATAAAGCAGGGGGCCGAACTGACCAACGTGATTCAGATCATGCTCCATCGTCGCCTCCTGCCCTTTCAAGACCGGGCCTCCCCCATGTGGGCCTACAAGCCCAAGGACCCCGCCACCGTGCTTAGCTTCTACCGCACCTCCCACGCTAAGCTGTGGAAGGTGCTTTCCAAGCCGCAGGAGGAGTGGCCAGCCGAGGAGGAAGACATCAGCCTCGACGCCGCAAACCCCACTCGTGAGGTATGATAAGCTTTTACCCTTATGTTCGGATATCCCTTTTTGACAAAGTAATTACCTCCCTTTTCCATCCACAGAGCTGGCTGAAGAAAACCGAGCAGATCAACAGCCCAGCCCCGCCGCCCGAGGGCCCCAGGATGGCCTTGCTGACAGATATGCTAGCCGTGGCGCCGTACAAGGTGCCGGAGAAGAAGGAGAAGAAGAAAGGAGAGAAGAGGGAGGCCAGAGAAGGCCTCCGTCCCAGAGGACCCCCGGACACTAAGTCCGGGGAGACCCAGGCCCACTCCGCCCTTTACGGGGAGATGGAGCACGGAGAGGACGGGGAGGAGAGCGACTCCTCCCGAACAAGGAAGAGGGCGACGTCAGATGATACCGAGGAGGATCAGCCTCCTCCCGCCCCGAAGAGGCAATGCAGGGCCAAAGTGGCCCTGTCTAACGATAGCTCGGACTCTGCCGAAGAGTCCGAGCCTTCCGAAGAGGTTCCTCAAAGGAACCCTAGGATCAAACCCCGAGCACAAAGGTATGTATC
The DNA here is from genome assembly GCA_011799875.1 of Thinopyrum elongatum. NCBI lineage: Eukaryota > Viridiplantae > Streptophyta > Magnoliopsida > Poales > Poaceae > Thinopyrum > Thinopyrum elongatum. The sequence continues at coordinate 384,251,750 of CM022298.1, forward strand.
CGAAGATGCACCCGTGCATTCTTAACCAAATTAAATCCATTTTTGATCATGTGCTTGCTTTTAACATCGCAGCCCGCCGCGCGACCTCCCCACAGATCGAGTCTCGGAGGGAGACTCTCCGCTAGCTGAGCTAGCGAAGACTGGGACCGCATCGCGCACCATGCCTCCTTCGGTCGTCAAGGAGACCAGGGAGGTCTTGTCCAAGAAGACCCCCCGGGCTGAGCACGGGGGGAGGAGGTGACAACATTATGGCCGAGGTGAATACCTCGACCGTGGAAAACCAGGAGGGGATGGACCCTCTGGAGAACAAATAGGGGGAGCTTGGTTAGTCCGACCTCTCCCCGAAGACGGTTCCGAAGCCGCCAGGGCACCAGGAGCCGACCATCCCGGCTTCCAACAAGGGGGGAGCCGAGGTGCTCCCGCCACCCCCACCCGCAGCAGGGCGGGTCTCGACTGGGTGGCCGAGTGTGATGGAGGAGGCCTTGAATAGATCCTCCATTGCCGAGGAACACAGGGCGTGGTTTTGCAAAGTCTTCGGTTCGTGGACAATGGATTGAAGGAGGCTTTCATCGGCCTTTTAACAGGCTTCAAGGTAAATCAAGTAATGCCCTTTTACTAATAGAATTTACTTCATATGGTCATGCAACCTCGCATGTAGTAGCCCCCGAGCCCTGAGTGAGTTTGAAAAACTCATGCGGGGGTCGAATAACTGTGAGATATAGATGATAGATAAGATAGGCAATAGCCCTTGAGACTCTGGCTGGACTGCGAAAGCCAGTTAGAGGATTGAAAACGATAACTCAGGAGTTTAACGTGCTTTGACTGATGTACATGCATCATATTTGGCAGCAGCTCCCAATGCAGCAGAGTTGGCCGAGCTGAATCGAAGGCTCAAGAACTCTGATGCCGAGTTTGATCTGCTGAATAAGCGGTTTGACGAGGCGCCAGGTAAGTCCGAACTAGACTTGTTTGATACATTGGATATTTACTTGAAGTTGTAAAACTAATCCGACCGACAATGTTGCAGCTACCGCCACCGAGGTCGAGAACCTTAAGGCTGAGCTGAAGAGAGCCCAGCAGGAAACTGCGCAACAGAGGGCGGCGGCCGAACAAGCGGCCACCAAACCGGCAACGGTGAAAACTGCCAGCTAGCAGCACGAGGCCTAGGTGGCTGAGGTGCAGCAAGAGCTTAAGGATGTCATTACTAAGTGTGAGGCCCTTGAGCAAGAAAGTAAGGATCAGGCCACCGAGCTAACCTCATTGAGGTCGGCAGTGAAGGAAGCGAGGACGGAGGCGCGAGGCCACCAAGAGGAGCTCCGCCAAGTCAAGCTTATTGTGGATGGTAAGCCATACTTACCGCAAAGTGTCTTTGGTGGAACAGGTTCGCATTGCTCACGCGAGTATGGCATTCCCCAGGTGCTTTTGCGGACCTTCCGAGGAGTGCATCTGACGCAGCTAGGTACTTCCCGTCCCATGAGGGTTGTGCTGAGTAGAGGCTGTTTTGGGCGCAATTTCAAGCCCCCGAGCACCCTCCCCTCCTCAACAACCATATGAAGCAGTTGATGGAGTTACACTGGATGGCGGAGCCGGCAACGAAGGACCTCTGCATCAAGTTGTGGCCTTCGGAACCGCTGCCGTGCAGCTACTTTGGCCTGGTGCAAAGGCTGTGCGACATCGCGCCCCGGGTTGATGCCTGGAAGCGTTTCGTGTGCATTGAGGGAGCTCAGATGGCCTTCGGCAAGACCATGGTGCACTGGCTGAAGATCAAGCCAGCCGAAATGGCCACCGGACCCCCGCCCCCTGGGAAGGAGCACAGGCGCCCCGAGCAATACTTTTCCATCGTGATGGATGGTGCTCGGGCGATAGAGGCCTAGTGCTCGAAAGATGTAATTTATGAGTGAATTTGTGTTCTATTGTCTGAAGACGTTGGAACTTTTGTGTTTTATAATGCGATTGGTTGGCTTTATATGTATAATGCCTTGTTTGATTATTTTGACTCCTGTGCGGCCATTTTTAAACTAAAAGTTGTCAGTCGTCGACTTCAACCCCCTTGCAGATACTGCAAAGGGTGTTTTCTCGTGGACACTTTAACCCTTAGCCGACGTCTCAATGCCTGGAGCTGGTAGCATGTAGAGAAAACAAGGCAATCAGACTATGTGGCTTTACTACTTTCACTTAGCCATAGAAGCTTGACTGCGGGGGCTAGTGACTAGCCCCCAGTGTGTGTGATATTCGGGTGTGCCGAGGTTGCTACCATTATCACTTGGTTTCTGTGACAGCAAACCCTTCGTATGACACAGAGTAACCGCCATCGGTCTGTATTTTAACACTTGTCATCGGATCGCCGACCAGTTCTCGCTTATTATGATAGTCAGTTTTCGGCTTTCTCCACTGAGGTACTTAACCAGACGAGCTAGAAGTACAATCGCAGTGGTTCTCCCTTTACCCTCCTAGCCGAACAATGCGGAACGTAAGAGGGCAAATACAGGAGCCGGGCAACCCAACTATTGACCAGAGACATACTTCGGAACGGATTCATATAATGCAATATCCAAGACGCCGAGCACATAAGATAAAGATAGTGCTGGAATGATGCTTGGGGCAAGATTTATAGTCGAGCCCCCGGTCTATTAGCCAATCGCATCTAAAGAAAACATCTATCGAACTAGTTTGTTTCGGCATGAAAAAGCGGAAAGGAATATGCAATATAAACGACTGCAATGGGACCGCAAAGATGGTCTTTATTTCCGATGAATTCGTGACGTCCAACCGTACAATCCGAACTGTCGAAGCAACTGTTACAGATACTTTAAAAATATAATTGACAGAGGAAAGGTTTACACAGGGCCTCCATGAGTGGTTTGACGTCCCTACTGCACCCTGCTGCACGTCTGCGCCTTTGCTCTTTGAGAGGGTTCCATAGACAGGAGAGATAGTGATCGGCGGGCGGGCCCTTGAGAGAGGGTCTTGAGAAGTCGCCGCAGAATATCAGCTTTATGCTAGTTAGGTCCTAAATAGTACCTGTTAATGATCCGAAGACATATTTGGCCATGGCTCGGTCTAGCCGAGTACTTGAGCCTTGGACCGTTTGCCTCCACAGCTGCCCATGGAATTTTAAGTGTGAAATTGTGCAACCGAGGTACGTATTTTGCGGCTAGAGGGGTCATGCTGTGGGGAGCGTATCCCTATTTAGGGTGAGCATGAGAAGGCTCTGGAAGCGGTGCTATAGCTCAGGCTCATTTGTGCGCATCTAGCGTCTAGGGGTGAGACTGGGTTTTCGATGCCCCTTTGCCGCTCTGGACTTCGGCTGCTAGAGCCGTTGTGTGCTCCTCAGTTCGGAGCGAGCGCTCGGTGTTACCGTTAATGGTAATGACACCCTTAGGTCTAGGCATCTTGAGCTTCAGATATGAGTAGTGGGGACGACGTTAAAGCGAGCGAACGCTATACGGTAGAGGAGTGCGTGATAACCGTTATGGAAAGGGACGATGTCAAAGATCAAGTCATTGCTGCAGAAGTTGTCGGGCGAGCCGAAAACTACTTCCAAGGTGACGGTGCCCGAGCAGCGTGCCTCGACGCCTGGGATTACCCCTTTAAAGGTAGTGTTGCTAGGTTTAATCCTTGACGGATCGATTCCCATCTTCCTCACTGTATCCGAGTAAATTATATTGAGGATGCTGCCTCCGTCCATAAGGACTCTGGTGAGGTGGTATCCGTCCACGATGGGGTCGAGCACCAGGTTATTGGGCATATCCCAAGTAGCAATAGCAACGTATATGGGCTGTTGATGCACATAACGCATGTCTCATGCGCATCACAACCACGCCCATTATTTTCTCGCCTCCCACCACTTCCCCTCGCACTCTAAAAATAAACCTAGCAGGCGCCACTGTTTCCCTTTGCTTCCAGATCACGATTAGATGAACAGAGGTGACAAGGATGCGAGAGAGCTTGCTTGAGGAGGAGGCTCATATTAGAACAGATGACTGCACGTAGGAACACCCCTCCCCCTATGAAGTGAGTCAAAGTCTTCCGCCGTACGTATCATTAACTATCATGTTTTTTGCAGTTTGATAACAATGTTCATATCACAGTTCTGAAAGAGATTAAGAACAGAGTGATATTTTAGTTGCTAATCTTGGCGAGTAATTTTCAAATGAACTATGCGGTGAAAACCTAAATATTGTGCTCCCTACACTTATTTGGGGAAGGGGGGACTAGTTGACTCTTTGTTTTACTCTTTTCGCAACTCAGTATGAGTAACTTGACACTATGACAACATTTTGCATATCATTCTTATGGATTCGCTCATCAATATTAATTTCACAGATACTACTAATTAGAATAATGATCTTATCATTAGTATCCAAAATTTCTTTTAGGAACCTTTTTTTTTCGATGAGTATCAAAACATTTTGGTATCTCAAACATATTATGTACTGCTATGGTTGACTAAGCCTGACAATCAACATGGTTTATATCCCGCCAAAATGATATGGCTTTGTATTTCTAAGGATGTCTTGTGATAGACACAAGCACATTTGTTTATTTTCTCCGGAGGACATCATAAATACGTTGGACTACTAGCGAGATTACAGTGATGCAGATCCCATGTCATGTGTACCAGTAACATTTTCACATATACATGTATATTGACGATCATTGTTATGAGATTTCTATTAAAGGGCCCCAAATTTTAGTTTTGCCCCGGGCCCCTGAAATCTCAAGACCAGCCCTGCCTTTACTTGTCCTTTTGGAACTTATGCTTATAGATGTATGCCTTTTGGTTTATGTAATGCACCTGCTACCTTTCAAAAATGTATAACTGTTATATTCTCTGACTTCTGTGAAAATATTGTTGAGGTATTCATGGATGATTTTTCCGTTTATGGGACTTATTTTGATGATTGCTTAAGCAACCTTGATCGAGTTTTGCAGAGATGTGAAGAAACTAATCTTGTCTTGAATTGGGAAAAGTGCCACTTTATGGTGAATGAAGGTATTGTCCATGGGCACAAAATTTCTGAAAGAGGTATTGAGGTAGATAAAGCTAAAGTTGATGTAATTGAGAAAATGCCATGTCCTAAAGATATCAAAGGTATAAGAAGTTTCCTTGGTCATGCTGGTTTTTATAGAAGATTCATCAAAGATTTCTCTAAGATTTCTAGGCCTCTTACTAACCTTTTGCAAAAATATGTTCCATTTGTTTTTTATGATGATTGCGTAGAAGCCTTTGAAGTACTTAACAAAGCCTTAATCTCTGCGCCTATTGTTCAACCACCTAATTGGAACTTGCCCTTTGAAATTATGTGTGATGCTAGTGATTATGTTGTTGGTGCTGTGCTAGGACAAAGAGTTGATAATAAATTGAATGTTGTTCATTATGCTAGTAAAACTATGGACAGTGCTCAAAGAAACTATGCTACTACTGAGAAAGAATTTTTAGCAGTTCTGTTTTGATACGTCTCCAACGTATCTATAATTTATGTAGTATTCATGCTGTTATATTATCATTCTTAGATGTTTTACAATCATTTTATAGCAACTTTATATCATTTTTTGGGACTAACCTATTGACATAGTGCCCAGTGCCAGTTGCTGTTTTTGCATGTTTTTTACATCGCAGAAAATCAATACCAAACGGAGTCCAAATGCAGCGAAACTTTTTGGAGATTTTTTCTGGACCAGAAGACACCCGGTGGGCCAAAGAAGTACCAGAGGGGAGCTCCGGGGGGAGCACAACCCACCAGGGCGCGCCTGGGGGCCCAGGCGTGCCCAGGTGGGTTGTCTCCACCTCGGTGGCCTCCCGCACCGCTTCTTCGCCCTATAAATTGCCAAATATTCCAAAAACCCTGGGGGTAACCCTAGATCAGAAGTTCCGCTGCGGCAAGCCTCTGTAGCCACGATAAACCAATCTAGACCCCATTTCGGTACCCTGCCGGAGGGGGAAATCATCACCGGTGGCCATCTTCATCATCCCGGCGGCCACCATGATGAGGAGGGAGTAGTCCACCCTCGGGGCTGAGGGTTTGTACCAGTAGCTATGCATTTAATCTCTCTCTCTCTCTCGTGTTCTTGAGATGTCACAATCTTGATGTATCATGGGCTTTCTTAATATAGTTGGATCATATGGTGTTTCCCCCTCTCTATCTTGTTGTGAATTGAGTTTTCCCTTTGAGATTTCGTTTTATCGGATTGAATACTTTTATGGATTTGAGATCACTTGATATATGTCTTGCATATGGATACCCGTGGTGACAATGGGGTATTATATTGATTCACTTGATATATGTTTTGGCACTCAACTCGCGGATTCCCGAGGTGACATTGGGGTAATCTATGCATAGGGGTTGATGCACGTTTTCGTCCTTGTTTCTCCAGTAGAAATCTTGGGGCACTCTTTGAGGTTCTTTGTGTTGGATTGAGTATTATGAATCTGAAATTGTTTGATGCCTATCGTATAATTAACTCATGGATACTTGTGGTGACATTGGAGTATCTAGGTGACATTAGAGTTGGTTGATGCGTATCATATGGTGTTATTTTAGTACGAACTCTTGGATAGATCAAACGAAAAGAATAACTTTGTGTTATTTTAGTACAAACTCTTGAATAGATCGAACGGAAATAATAACTTTAAGGTGGTTTCGTACCCTACAAACAATTTCTTCTTATGTTCTCCGCTAGATAAGAACTTTGGAGTGATTTTTCATCACACGTTGAGGGATGGTTATATGATCCAATTAGATTAGCATTGTTGAGAGATTGCACTAGCGAAAGTACGGACCCTAGGCCTCATTTTCAAGCATTGCAATACCGTTTGTGCTCCGTTTTATCAATTGCTACCTTGCTGTTTTTTATGTTCCTATTACAAAAATCAATATCTACTATCATTATTACACTTGTATCACCATCTCTTCGCCGAACTAGTGCACCTATACACATTACCATTGTATTTGGTGTGTTGTGGACACAAGAGACTTTTTGTTATTTGGTTGCAAGGTTGTTTGAGAGAGACCATCTTCATCCTACGCCTCCCACGGATTGATAAACCTTAGGTCATCCACTTGAGGGAAAATTGCTACTGTCCTACAAAACTCTGCGCTTGGAGGCCCAACATGAGTCTACAAGAATAAAGTTGCATAGTAGACATCAAGCTCTTTTCTGGCGCCGTTGCTGAGGAGGTGAGTGCTTGAAGGTATATCTTTAGATCTTGCAACTGAATCTTTTAGTTTTTTGTTTTATCACTAGTTTGGTTCGTAAAATAAAACTACAAAAAAATGGAATTGAGGTTGCATCATATTGTTCATCTTTATAATGTCTTTCGTGAAAATGATGGAAAGGAAAATTGTGCTCAATTGATAGAGGAAGAATTCTATGAAATGTTTGACAAAAAATCTTTGAATGATGAGCATGATTGCAATGTTGTGAGTATGAATTCTTTGAATATCCAAAATGCTAATGATGATTGCACAAGTCATGACAAAAATGTTTCTTATAAGCATGTCAATTTTTGTTGAGTGGAAAGACTTTGTGAAGACGTGCCTTATAGGGAAGATAGATTTTGTAAGAAGCATAAACATGATAGAACCAATTTTTTGCTCAAAATGATAGATGAATTTGCTACAAAATTATGTTCTCTTTGTCCTATTACTTGTGAACTTTGCAATAAGGTTGGTCATCTTATTTTCCAATGCAAACTTTTTCATGATCGAATCATGGCCAAATATTGTAATGATTTGATCACCCTTGAACTTTATAATGAGCGTTGTCTATTTTTGGGGAGTGAAGAATTGACACATAAAAATAGTTGGTTTGAAGTATTCATTCTCACGGACGACATTAAAACTAATCTAAAAAATATCTATATGTTTTGCATGGTAAATTGCAATGAGAATGCTTATATTGCCAACTATAGAAAGATGGGGAAACCAATAGAATATAAAAGGAATGCTAATGAAAGGGTAAAGATTTCCACTTTCCCTCCTATTGTCTCTCATGATGAAATAGGTGACGAGGAGGAGCTCCCTATTCAACCAATCTCATCAATAAGAAGCTCGAAAAAATTAATTAAACCCACACATGATGTGGTGAAGAAGAAGAAAAGAAGAAAGAATAGAGGTAAAAAGATATCTCTCCCAAATAATGTTGCTCCTATTATTTTTGTGCCTCATGAAAATGAATCAAAAATAATTGTGGAAGATGATGCACTTGATGATGATATTGCTTCTTTGTCTTATGGCACAATGTCCGAGAGCACTATTGATGATGATTTTGTTATGCCTATTGCTCGTTGTGATGATTATGATTGGGAAGATAATGATACTTCTTATAATCTTGGAAATCTTTTTGGCACCAACTTGGGAAATTATGATGATAGCAATTTTTATACCGTTGGTGCTATTCATACTATTAATGATGAGAGTGATTATGCTTATGATATGCCAAGCCACAAGCTTGGGGATGCTATGTTTGATGAGAATGACATGTTTGAGAATTTATTTTCTGCAATTAATGTTTGTCCCAAGCTTGGGGATGATATGCTCAATGAAGATGATCTTTTTAGTCCCCCTACTTTGAATGATCAAATTTGCTATGATGATTGCATGCCTCCTATCTATGATGAGAACAAAGTTGCTACTTATGATGATTATTGTGATGATACTTATGTTATAAAAAGTTGTAATAATTATTGTCATAATTTTGAATATCCTTTTACTGAACATTACTCTTTTAATGTGGAAGCAATTTTTAGTATTCGAGTTTCATATGATACTCCCACTATTGTGAATGAGAATAAAATTGCTTATACGGAGAGTAATAAATTTTCTATGCTTTTGGATCATGAAAAGAATGCTTTATGTGATGGTTATATTGATGAATCTATTCATTATGCTACTGAAAAATAATATGAGAGAGGAACTTATGATTCATGATGCTCTTGTTATGTTTCAATTCTTATCTTTTATGCGAGCATCTATGAAATCATCATGCCTAGCTAAAAGGCATTAAAGAAAGGCGCTTGTTGGGAGACAACCCAAACTTTTACCTACTGTTTTTGTGTGTTCACATGATTAGGCTACTGTAGTAATCATGTTTTATAACTTTTATTTCAATAAAGTGCCAAGTAAAGCCTTTGGGATAGTGTGGATGATAGTTGACTTGATTCTGTGCAAAAACAGAAACTTTTGCGCCCAGTAACAGAATTATTTAAATTCACTGGAGCGTGAAAAAACTCTGAATTTTTTACAGTTGTTGGGTATACAAATGGTCCACGTTTTCCTAAATTTTCAGAATTTTTGGAGTTACATAAGTATGACCTTAATTCAGATCTTTACGTACTGTTCTGTTTTTGATAGATTCTGTTTTCAATGCATAGGTTGCTTGTTTTATGGTTTCTATGGCTTATATTGCTTAATATAAATTGTGGAAATTGTATAGTACAGTAGGCATTGTGTGAGAACAATTATGAATCTTGTCTTTGACAGTACCAAAGTGAATGATTTGTCTTTATCATACTAACCCATCTCACGAAGTTCCGTTTAGTTTTGTGTGATTGAAGTTTTCAAGTTTTGGGTGAGATATCGATATGAGGAGAATAAGGAGTGAGAAGACCCTAAGCTTGGGGATGCCCAAGGCACCCCCAAGATAATATTCAAGGAAGATCCAAGCAACTAAGCTTGGGGATGCCCCGGAAGGCATCCCCTCTTTCGTCTCCGACATTATCGGTAACCTCACTTGGAACTATAATTTTATTCATCACATGATATGTGTTTTGCTTGGAGAATCATTTTATTTTATTTGTATTTTATTTATGCTATTTATAATAATGTTTTTCATCTTTAATTTCAATAAAAATGTCAAGGATAGCCTTTACCATGCTTATTTTTCAAGTCTATTTGTTGCTGTTTCAAAACAGAAAGTTTAGCGCTGTTGTAAAAATTCCCGAGAAAATTCAGAATGTGATAAAATGTTGAAACTTTTTGAACAATAAGCTCTGATAAATTTTATATAGTGTGATAAATTTTCAGAATTTTTGGAGTTAGAGAAGTATGAATACTCTTGCATCCTTTACAGACTGTCCTCTTTTGGCAGATTGCTGTTATGTTTGCATATGTTCGCTTGTTTAATGATTCTATTTGAGGCTAGGACTATTAAATATGCAGAGGCATTTAGTATGCAATGTTAAATAATTTTAGTGATTTGCTACAGTAGGGAATGATAAGGTTTTTGCATTGATTTATACTAACTTATCTCACGAGTTCTTGTTGAGTTTTGTGTGGATGAAGTTTTTAAGAATTAGGGAAACCATGATATGAGAGGAATTAAGGAGACACAAAAGCTCAAGCTTGGGGATGCTCAAGGAATCCCAAGATAATATTTCAAGAAGTCTCAAGCATCTAAGCTTGGGGATGCCCCGGTGGGCATCCCACCTTTCTTCTTCAACAATTATCGGTTAGTATCGGTTGAGCCTAAGTTTTTGCTTCTTCACATGAGTTGTGCTATTCCTGGAATGTTATTTTGTTTTGTTTTGCGTGCTGTTTTAATAAAGTACTTAGATCTGAAAGTTTTTAAATAAGAAAGAGTCCTCACTTAGCTACCCCTTTACTCAACTACTCGCTTGATCTTCACTTATATCTTTTTGCAGTAGTTTGTTATTTACTCTTGTGCTTCACTTATATCCTATGAGTAAATTGTTGAATGAATTGAATATCATGAAGTTGAAATTATATGTCCATATCATGCCTAGTAGTGTCTTCACATTGGGTTTAGAAAGTGAAATCTTTTGAAGCTTGACAATCACAATATTGGTCATACAAGCAATTCATGAATGATTAGTATAAGGAAGAGAACTTTCACATGCAAATATATTATCTTGGACATCTTCTATGATTGTGAATACCCATTAATTATTTTCAAACTCAAGCAAATTAGTTGAAGTTGGACAAGGAAGACAACGTAATGAGTTATGGCTGTGTATATTTGCATAGAAGTTATATTGTTATGGATCCTCCAACATGTGGTGTTTGCCTAGGATCTTTTGCTAGCCAAAAATTCGTACTAAGTAGAGATACTACTTGTGCATCCAAAAACCCTTAAACCCAGTTTCTTACCATGAGTGTCCACCATACCTACCTATGGATTGAATAAGATCCATCAAGTAAGTTATCATCGGTGCATAAAGCAATAAAAAATGCTCCTAAATATGTTTGATCTTTTATTGTAAGGGAAAATTGAGCGTTGTACGAACTTGTGATGGCAAAGTAATAAAAGCGACGGACTGCATAATAAAGGTTGCTATCATAAGGGGCAATATAACGTGACGTTCCTTTGCATTAAGAGGTTGGGCATCCAAATAAAAAGCGCATGACAACCTCTGCTTCCCTCTGCGAAGGGCCTATCTTTTACTTTTCAGTATTTACTTTTATGCAAAGAGTCAATAGCATGAAATCTCATTTCAACCTCAACTATTCTCTAGTTGGCAAGCATCATGTGGCGGGGAAAGATCTAGGCACATATGACCTGTCAAATATATTTGATCATGATTTATTATTGTTGACAATTATCTCTATGATAAATGAGTTGGGAGCCGAAATATTAAGCCCCTATCTTTCTCTGTGCTCGATGGATGCCATTTGTTCTAAGAATATGCTTTGAGTACTAGCAATCATGGAAGACTATATGATGATTGATTATGTGGAGCTCTTACTTAGACTCTGTTGAATAAGTTGAATCGCAATTGTTTGGTGACTAAGAATATAGGTTGTTGAGTTTCAAGAGAATTCATTGTTTGTACCTTAACATGTGAATTGGTTGCTACTTTAACATGAGAAGTTTTATGAGAAAGAATTGCTATTATGATGCTAGGAAAAGGGATTGAAATTATCATTGATCAAAGTTATGCACTTTGCTAGCATTCACACTTCATAAATTATTTCTTTTATCATTTACCTACTCGAGGACGAGTAGGAATTAAGCTTGGGGATGCTGATACGTGTCCAACGTATCTATAATTTATGAAGTATTCATGCTGTTATATTATCATTCTTAGATGTTTTACAATCATGTTATAGCAACTTTATATCATTTTTTGGGACTAACCTATTGACATAGTGACCAATGCCAGTTGCTGTTTTTGCTTGTTTTTTACATCGCAGAAAATCAATACCAAACGGAGTCCAAACACAGCGAAACTTTTTGAAGATTTTTTCTGGACCAGAAGACACCCGGTGGGCCAAAGAAGTACTAGAGGGGAACTCCAAGGGGAGCACAACCCACCAGGGCGCGCCTGGGGGCCCAGGCGCGCCCAGGTGGGTTGTGCCCACCTCGGTGGCCTCCCGCACCGCCTCTTCGCCCTATAAATTGCCAAATATTCCAAAAACCTCTGGGGTAACCCTAGATCAGAAGTTCCGGCGCCGCAAGCCTCTGTAGCCATGATAAACCAATCTAGAACCCGTTCTGGCACCCTGCCGGAGGGGGAAATCATCACCGGTGGCCATCTTCATCATCCCGGCGGCCACCATGACGAGGAGGGAGTAGTCCACCCTCGGGGCTGAGGGTTTGTACCAGTAGCTATGTGTTTAATCTCTCTCTCTCTCGTGTTCTTGAGATGTCACAATCTTGATGTATCGCGGGCTTTGTTAATATAGTTGGATCATATGGTGTTTTCCCCTCTCTATCTTGTTGTGAATTGAGTTTTCCCTTTGAGATTTCGTTTTATCAGATTGAATACTTTTATGGATTTGAGAGCACTTGATATATGTCTTGCATATGGATACCCGTGGTGACAATGGGGTATTATATTGATTCACTTGATATATGTTTTGGCACTCAACTCGCGGATTCCCGAGGTGACATTGGGGTAATCTATTCATAGGGGTTGATGCAGGTTTTCGTCCTTATTTCTCCGGTAGAAATCTTGGGGCACTCTTTGAGGTTCTTTGTGTTGGATTGAGTATTATGAATATGAAATTGTTTGATGCGTATCATATAATTAACTCATGGATACTTGTGGTGACATTGGAGTATCTAGTTTACATTAGAGTTGGTTGATGTGTATCATATGGTGTTATTTTAGTACGAACTCTTGGATAGATCGAACGGAAAGAATAATTTTGCATTATTTTAGTATGAATTCTTGAATAGATCGAATGGAAAGAATAACTTTAAGGTGGTTTCGTACCCTACAAACAATTTCTTCTTATGTTCTCCGCTAGATAAGAACTTTGGAGTGATTTTTCATCACACGTTGAGGGATGGTTATATGATCCAATTAGATTAGCATTGTTGAGAGATTGCACTAGCGAAAGTACGGACCCTAGGCCTCATTTTCAAGCATTGCAATACCGTTTGTGCTCCATTTTATCAATTGCTACCTTGCTGTTTTTTATTGTTCCTATTACAAAAATCAATATCTACTATCATTATTACACTTGTATCACCATCTCTTCGCCGAACTAGTGCACCTATACAAATTACCATTGTATTTGGTGTGTTGGGGACACAAGAGACTTTTTGTTATTTGGTTGCAGTGTTGTTTGAGATAGACCATCTTCATCCTACGCCTCCCACGGATTGATAAACCTTAGGTCATCCACTTGAGGGAAAATTGCTACTGTCCTACAAAACTCTTCGCTTGGAGGCCCAACACGAGTCTACAAGAATAAAGTTGCATAGTAGACATCATGTTTGCATGTGATAAATCCAGATCTTATATTGTTGATTATAAAGTAACTTTTCACACGATCATGCTGCTATTAAATATCTTATGGAAAATAAAGATGCTAAAGCTAGACTTATTAGGTGGGTTCTTTTGCTACAAGAATTTGATTTGCATATTTTTGATAGAAAAGGAGTTGAGAATCCCGTAGCTGATAATTTGTCTAGAACGTAAAGTGTTCTTAATGACCCACTGCCTATTGATGATAGTTTTCCTGATGAACAACTAGCTGTTATAAATGCTTCTCGTAATACTCCTTGGTATGCAAATATGCTAATTACATTGTTGTTAAATATGTACCACCTGGTTTCACCTACCAACAAAAGAAAAAGTTCTTCTTTGATTTAAGAATTTCTTTTGGGATGACCACATCTATATAAAGAAGGAGTAGATGGTGTTATTAGACATTGTGTACCTGAGCATGAATAGGAACAAATCGTATGGAAGTGTCACTCTGAGGCATACAGAGGACACAATGCTAGAGACAGAACTGCACACAAGGTATTACACTCTGGTTTTTATTGGCCTACTCTCTTCAAAGATGCACGTAAGTTTGACCTCTGCACCTATTGTTCAACCACCTGATTGGAACTGGCCTTTTGAAATTATGTGTGATGCTAGTGATTATGTTGTTGGTGCTATTTTAGGACAAAGAGTTGATAAGAAAGTAAATGTTATCCATTATGCTAGTAAAACTCTAGACAGTGCTCAAAGAAATTATGCTACTACTAAAAAAGAATTTCTAGCAGTTGTGTTTGCCTATGATAAATTCAGATCCTACATAGTTGATTCTAAAGTAATTGTTCACACCGATCATGCTGCTATTAAATACCTTATGGAAAAGAAAGATGCTAAACCTAGACTCATTAGGTGGGTTCTTTTGCTACAAGAGTTTGACTTGCATATTACAGATAGAAAGGGAGCTGAGAATCCCGTAGCTGATAACTTGTCTAGGTTAGAAAATATCCTTGATGACCCATTACCTATTGATGATAGTTTTCCTGATGAACAACTAGCTATCATAAATGCTTCTCACAATACTCCTTGGTATGCAGACTATGCTAATTACATTGTTGCTAAATTTATACCACCTAGTTTCACATACCAACAAAAGAAAAAGTTCATCTATGATTTAAGACATTACTTCTGGGATGACCCACACCTTTATAAATGAGTAGATGGTATTATTAGGCGTTGTATACCTGAGCATGAACAGGAACAAATCCTCGGAAGTGTCACTCCGAGGTTTACGGAGGACACCATGCGGGAGACAGAACTGCACACAAGGTATTACAATCTGGTTTTTATTGGACTACTCTTTTCAAGGATGCTCGCAAGTTTGTCTTATCTTGTGATGAATGTTAAAGAATTGGTAATATTGGTAGACGTCAGGAAATGCCTATGAATTATTCACTTGTTATTGAACCATTTGTTGTTTGGGGCTTTGATTATATGGGACCTTTTACTTCCTCTAATGGGTATATGTATATTTTAGTTGTTGTTGGTTATGTCACTAAGTGGGTAGAAGCTATTCCAACTAGTAGTGCTTATCACAACACTTCTATTAAAATGCTTAAAGAAGTTATTTTTCCGAGGTTTGGAGTCCCTAGATATTTAATGAATGATGCTGGTTCACACTTTATTCATGGTGCTTTCCATAAACTGCTTGCTAAATATGATGTTAACCATAGAATTGCATCTCCCTATCACCCTCAGTCTAGTGGCCAAGTTGAACTGAGCAATAGAGAAATAAAGTTAATTTTGCAAAAGACTGTCAATAGGTCTCGAAAGAATTGGTCTAAGAAATTAGATGATGCATTATGGGCCTATAGAACTGCTTATAAAAATCCTATGGTTATGTCTCCATACAAAATGGTTTATGGAAAAGCATGTCATTTACCTCTTGAATTAGAACATAAAGCATATTGGGCAATTAAAGAACTCAATTATGATTTTAAACTTGCCGAAGAAAAGAGGTTATTCGATATTAGCTCATTGGATGAATGGAGAACCCAAGCTTATTAAAATGCTAAATTATTTAAAGAAAAGGTTAAAAGATGGCATGACAAAATAATCCAAAAATGGGAATTCAAAGTGGGTGATTATGTTCTATTGTACAATTCTCATTTTAGATTTTTTTTGCAGGAAAACTTCTCTCTAAATGGGAAGGACCATACATTATTCAAGAAGTTTATTGTTCTGGAGCTATTAAGATCAATAACGCTGAAGGCACTAGTCCGAAGGTGGTCAATGGCCAAAGAATCAAGCATTATATCTCAGGTACACCTATTAATGTTGAAACTAACATTATTCAAACTATGACACCGGAGGAATACATAAAAGATACCTTCCAGAACACTCCAGAACCCTGAAAAGGAAGAGGTACGTGATATAGTAAGTAAACCGACTAAAAAAATTCCATAAAAATATTTTATGTCAGTTTTGGAATATTAGAAAAAAATACAAAAATAAGAAACACCAGAGGGGGCCACCCAGGTGCCCACTAGGCACCAGGGCATGCCTACCCCCCCTTGCGCGCCATGGTGGGTAGTGGGCCCCTCATGAGCCTTCCCGACTCCGTTTTCTTCTGGAATACTTGTTTCACAAGATAAAAATTCTTTATATATGCTCCTGAGCGTTTTGACCATCGTATCACAGAAATATCCTCTGTTCTTGTTTAGTGCTATTTTTCTGTCAGATCTAGATCGCCATGGCTCCACCAAGCTCCTCCAAGGACAAGTTCTACGAGAAGGTCATCAACCCCTACCTACCGGAGGTGATGAAGCACCCTCAAGCCATTGAGATGCATGAGGGGTGCTCCACATCCGAGATGTTCAAGGGCCCAAGAAGACAGGGAGCATGGAGGCCAGGCTTGAAGCGATGGAGCAGGAGATCTTCAAGTGCCAAGGGATGGTGGAACGTGGATTTAGTGCCAACCACTCCATGATCATGGAATTCACCAGTGACCACAAGGTGGATTGCCAGTCAATGAAGGACATCGTCTTCAAGCTCAACGAACGAATCGATTACCTCCAAGGCCAAGTTTATGATCTTCAAAGTCAAAATTTTGAGTATGAGGCAAGATTCAAAGGTATGAGTTTAGCTGCAAGTTTCAGTACCCCAGAGACTCGTGCATCCTTTTATAATGGTGAACCTATGCCATGGAAGCCGGAGGATAAGCCCACCACTTCATCACCACCACCAACACCAAAGGGGGAAACTTGAGTACACGGGTATGGGCACTCCCCTTGGCTTGTGCCAAGCTTGGGGGAGGTGCCTCGGTATCGTATCACCATCACTTTTATTATCTTTACCTATTTTTAGTTTGATACCTAGCTATTTCGGGATAGTAGAATAAATATTTAGTATGATCAATTTTCGAGTGCTAGTTTCGTGATCTATCTATATATGTAATCGAGTTGAGAGTGCTACTTCTTGAGCTTGCATTTGATTTTCCCTTGAAGAGGAAAGGGTGATGCAGCAAAGTAGAGATAAGTATTTCCCTCAGTTAGAGAACCAAGGTATTAATCCAGTAGGAGGTACAAGCAAGTCTCCAATCTATGCACCTGCACAAACAATCAAACACTTGCACCCAACGCGATAAAGGGCTTGTCAATCCCTTCACGGTCAATTGCAATGGTGAGATCTGATAGAGATAGATATAAAAGATTACTAAAACATAAAACAAAATAAAAGTAAATAAATCGCAGCAAGCTATTTTTGGTTTATAGATCTGAAAATATATGATGGAAAATAGACCCGGGGGCCATAGGTTTCACTAGAGGCTTCTCTCTTGAAGGCAAATAATACGGTGGGTGAACAAATTACTGTCGAGCAATTGATAGAAAAGCGCAAAGTTATGACGATATCCAAGGCAATGATTATGCATATAGGCATCACGTCCATGTCAAGTAGACCGAAATGATTCTGCATCTACTACTATTACTCCACACATCGATCGACTCCTACCTGCATCTAGAGTATTAAGTTCAAGAGAACAAAGTAACGCATTAAGTAAGATGACATGATGTAGAGGGATAAACTCAAGCAATATGATGAAAACCCCATCTTTTTATCCTTGATGGCAACAATACAATACGTGCCTCGCTACCCCTACTATGTCACTAGGTGAGGACACCGCAAGATTGAACCCAAAACTAAGCACCTCTCCCATTGCAAGAAATACCAATCTAGTTGGCCAAACCAAACTGATAATTCGAAGAGAAATACAAAGATACCAAATCATGCATATAAGAATTCAGAGAAGATTCAAATAATATTCGTAGATAATCTAATCATAAATCCACAATTCATCAGATCTCGACAAACACACCGCAAAAGAATATTACATCGGATAGAACTCCAAGAACATCGAGGAGAACATGGTATTGAAGATCAAAGAGAGAGAAGAAGCCATCTAGCTACTAGCTATGGACCCGTAGGTCTGAGGTAAACTACTCACGCTTCATCGGAAGGGCAATAGGGTTGATGTAGATGCCCTCCGTGATCGAATCCCCCTCCGGTAGATCGCCGGAAAAGCCCCCAAGATGGGATCTCACGGGTACAGAAGGTTGCGGTGGCGGAAAAGTATTTTCGTGGATGCCTATGATGGTTTGGGAATATTTGGGAATTTATAGGCCGAAGAATAGGGTTAGAGGAGCTCCGAGGGACCCACAAGGCAGGGGGTACCCCCTGGGGGCGCGCCCTCACCCTTGCCGTCGCCTCGGGACTCCTTTGCCTTGGTCTCCAAGTCCTACGTTTGTCTTCTGGTCCAAGAAAAATCAACGTAAAGTTTTATTCCGTTTGGACTCCGTTTGATATTCCTTTTCTGCGAAACTCAAAAACAAGGAAAAAACAGAAACTAGCACTGGGCTCTGGGTTAATAAGTTAGTCCCAAAAATAATATAAAATAGCATATTAATGCATATAAAACATCCAAAACAGATAATATAATAGCATGGAACAATAAAAAATTATAGATACGTTGGAGACGTATCAAGCATCCCCAGCTTAATTCTTGCTCGTCCTCGAGTAGGTAAATGATAAAAACAGAACTTTTGATGTGGAATGCTACCTAACATATTTATCCATGTAATTTTCTTTATTGTGGCATGAATATTCAGATCCATAAGATTCAAAACAAAAGTTTAATATTGACATAAAAACAATAATACTTCAAGCATACTAATAAAGCAATCATGTCTTCTCAAAATATCATGGCCAAAGAAAGTTATCCCTAAAAAATCATATAGTCTGGCTATGCTCCATCTTCATCACACAAAGTATTAAATCATGCACAACCCCGATGACAATCCAAGCAATTGTTTCATACTTTTGATGTTCTCAAACTTTTTCAACTTTCACGCAATACATGAGCGTGAGCCATGGATATAACACTATAGGTGGAATAGAATATGGTGGTTGTGGAGAAGACAAAAATAAGGAGATAGTCTCACATCAACTAGGCGTATCAACGGGCTATGGATATGCCCATCAATAGATATCAATGTGAGTGAGTAGGGATTGCCATGCAACGGATGCAGTAGAGCTATAAGTGTATGAAAGCTCAAAAGAAACTAAGTGGGTGTGCATCCAACTCGCTTGCTCACGAAGACCTAGGGCAATTTGAGGAAGCCCATCATTGGAATATACAAGCCAAGTTCTATAATGAAAAATTCCCACTAGTATATGAAAGTGACAAAATAGGAGACTCTCTATCATGAAGATCATGGTGCTACTTTGAAGCACAAGTGTGGAAAAAGGATAGTAGCATTGCCCCTTCTCTCTTTTCTCTTGTTTTTTTTATTTTGGGCTCTTCGGCCTCTTTTTTTCTTTTTTTTTCCTTTTTTTTATTTTTTTTTCGTCCGGAGTCTCATCCCGACTTTTGGGGGGAATCATAGTCTCCATCATCCTTTCCTCACATGGGACAATGCTCTAATAATGATGATCATCACACTTTTATTTACTTACAACTCAAGAATTACAACTCGATACTAGAACAAATATATGACTCTATATGAATGCCTCCGGCAGTGTACCGGGATGTGCAATGACTCAAGAGTGACATGTATAAAAAATATGAATGGTGGCTTTGCCACAAATACGATATCAACTACATGATCATGCAAAGCAATATGACAATGATGAAGCGTGTCATAATAAACGGAACGGTGGAAGTTGTGTAACACCCCCAGTGGTTAACTACAGTAATCCCATTTTGATTATGCCACGTCAGCATGATTAACAGTGTCTGATCATCATTTGCATCATATTGCATTTCAACTCCTAACCTCAAATTCAAATTTAAATGAAAGTGGAAAATAAAAGTTGTCCAAACCTGAAAACTAAAATGTGCCTCATGTTGCAAATATTCCCATAGCATTTATAAAAATGATTGCAACATTTATTGGAATTATAGAAGGACTCAAACAACAAGAAACAGCAGCAACATAGCACTATTTAATCCTTTTCAAATTAAATAAAATCCAAACAAAAAGATATGGACGCCAAACCAATTTCTAGCAGTGACTAATTTTGCACTGTAATATTTGGACCAGTCACATATTTTACAAAGTCAGTTTGAGGCCTAACTAATTACAAAACAGAAAAATAGAATAGATAAAAAGAAAAAGATAAAAAAAAGCAAAACAGAAAAAAAAGGAGCAAACCCCCCTTCCCCCCCCCCCCCCCCCCACGGCGGCCAACTGGCAGGCCTCCCTGGCCGCACACCCATCCCCATATTCCCCCCCCACGACCGAACCCTAAACCCCGACCGCATCACTCCCCCCCCCCTCGTCCCACTCCTCCCTTGCTCCTCCCGATCCAGATTGGATGGCGCGCTCGACGGCGCTCTCGCCGCGCTGGCGTGTCGGCCATGACCGCGGCACCCCGCTCGAACCCGCCCTCGCCGGAGCCTCACCGCTGTCGGACGTCCTCCCCGACCCCCTCCGCGCGGGTCTTCACACACGCCTCGCCGCAGCACCCAGGAGCGCTCCGCCTCGTCCCCGTCGTCGACCCCACCACCGTCGCCAACCGTCCCCGCCGTCGCTGGAACCCGCCGCATCAACCTCCATCGAGCACGCTGCCTTGGACACTACTCCCCCGCCGTGAGCCGCGCCGCCGCCTTCTCTCCCCCCTCCCCTCGGTCGCCGGTGCCGCCCCGCGCGCCCCTCCCTCTCTTTCTCTCTCCCTCACGCGTCGTGCCCGCGCTCGGCGCGCCCTCGCCGCGCGCCGCGCACGCGCTACCCGCGGCCACCGCCGCCTCCGCGCTGCCCCGCTTCGGCCACCACCTCACGCCACCGCCGCCTACATGCCCGGCCAGCTCCCTGCTCGCATGCGCTGCGCGTGGCGCCGACCCGCGCCTGGACGCGCCACCTCGCCGCACCGTCGACCCCGCCGCCGCCTCGCCGCGCCACGCGGCGCGTGCCCTGTTCGGCGGCGGCGCCCACACGCCCGCGCGCTCGCTGCGGCCCTCCCGGGTCACTGACCAGTGGGCCCGCCCCCCCCTAGACGCTGACAAACGGGCCCAGCCCCTGTTAAAAAAAAATGTATATATATATATAAAAATAAAAATAAATAATCTAATTAAATTAATAGTTAACTAATTAGTTAATTAACACTGTTTAGATTAGTCTAATAAATGTTAATTAAATAGTTAATCACAATTAACTAACAGTCTATGACATGTGGGACCCACATGTCAGGACGCTGCTGATGTCATGTGACGTCATGATGACGTCAGCATAACACTGTTTCGGATAATGTTAGATTTAAATAATTAAATAAATTCAGAAAATTAATAAAATCTTAGAAAATCATATAAATAATCCGTAACTCAGATCGAAAAACTTTGTACATGAAAGTTGTCAGAACGACGAGACGAATCTGAATACGCGGTCCGTTCGCCCGTCACGCGTCCCTAACTATCCGAACTTGCAACCGTTCCCCTCTTATCCTTGTCCGATAATTCCAAAGACCCGGGAATATCGTCAGATATTCTTCCGCTCCGTCTGTTACGTGTGATGCTGGTTAGACTACCCTAGCACAGTGTATCGTATTTGTCATGCTCATGTTTGCTATATATTTATACTGTTTCCTCCCCTCTTCTCTCTCGATAGCCCCCCGACCCTGACGTCGTCCCGAGACCGACGCAGCTCCGGATCCCGAAGACACCATAGACGACTTGCCCTTGCCGCCGAGCAACCAGGCAAGCCCCTCCTTTGATCATCCCGATATCGCCCATTCTAAATTCCTCATGCTTGCATTAGAATTACTTGCTGCTGCTGCTTTACCTATTCTGGTGCATAGCCTGTTCATTGTAACCTGCAGTTGATAATTTCCTACATATCCTAAACTGTTTAGTCTAGGCTGGGTAGAGACCTATCAGTGACCCCACTTATCCCGACTGCGCGCCTGGATCGTCAGAAGACCCGATCAATGGGATTGAAGACCAGGACCCGACAACCGCACATCACCCCCCTTAGTTGTAACGACACTGCAGCGTTACTTCGAGTGTCGAGGGTGAAACCTCAGGTAGCACTTTGATGTTAACTCTGTAGAGTAGTTATTCGGTCGTGGTCATCGAGGGGTGATTCCTCCTTCACCGCTTCCGATAACGACGCTGTCTACACACCTCAAGTGTGGACCCAGTGAGGGTGATCCCTCTAGTTCACCTTGACGGATACATCGAGTGGGAATTCAATGAGGGTGATACCTCGGATTCCCTGATGTTATGGACACACGGATACTTGGACCTTACAATGTCACTTGGAAAGGCGGGTCGACCCTGAGGGGTACCCGCGTGTGATGTGAAGGCGGGTTGCCAGGTGGTGCCGAGTGGTGAATACGAGGGCGGCCGGGCATTCTTGGCCCTTGCCGCAAGTCCTCGAGACGGGGCGACGGGGTCACCTTTCGTGAGTCTCTGCTCGTTACCGCAAGCCCTAGTCCTAACGATTTGGATATTTGATCCGAGCAGACCTCTGGTCTGATAGCACTAACCATCAGTGGGCATAGTATGGGCGTTCTGCATCGTATGCATCAGCCGAAGCTCTGTCAGACGTCCAGTTCAGCAGTGCGGCCTGGAGTGATTGGCGCCATTTCGGGTGGTGCTTGGATTGGGCCATGTACGCAACGACCGGAGGGCGAGGGGCGATGGCCAAGACCCCCTTGCGCTTAGGATGTAGACGGCGGGGACCTCTCTGCTGAGCTGTAGGTAGGGTTGCGATGTGTCGTTTGGCCGAGGCCGGGCATGACCTAGAAAGTGTGTCCGGCCGGAGTTTAATCGAGCGTGTTGGGTAAGTTGGTGCCACCTGCAGGGAAGAACATTTCTATCGATAGCCGGTCTACGGTAAGGACACTCGGAGTTGTATCTGATTGTACAATTTAGAACTGGATACGTTGATGAACCTGTATATATGGCTCTGGGATTGCTTCTGCAGGGAGTCGAGAAGGGATCTCAGGACGAGGTTGATGAATGTATGGCTCTGGGATTGCTTCGCAGGGAGTCGAGAAAGGATCTCTGGGTGAGGTTGATATTATTACTGCTACATTATATGGTATTGTTCTACTCTCTTTTACTGCTGCAAGATCGCTGAAGATGCTAGTCTTCGATAGGACTAGGCCTTCTCTCTATTCTGGCATTTCTGCAGCCCAGTCCACATATACAGCCTCCCCTTGAAAAGTTTGCATATGTAGTGTAGATCCTTGCTTGCTGAGTACTTCAGAGTACTCACGGTTGCTTTGTTTTCCTTTTTCCCCCATATCAGTTTGACGTGACCAGAGGATGGAGCCCCCTGAGACAGATGCCCCGACATGTTACTACTACTACCCAGAGGATGGATACTATACGAGTTGACTGACGACACAGGAGTAGGATCGGAGGGTCCCAGGCAGGAGGCCTTGTGCCTTTCGATCGTAGTGTTTTTCTTTGCCCCGCCTTTCTAAAGGCCTTTCTGATCTATTTCATATCTGTACTCAGATATCTGATGCTTCCGCTGACGCTTGTTCGCAAGCTATGTATTCGAGCCCTCGAGGGCCCTGGCTTGTAATATAAAGCTTGTATGACTTATTTATGTTTTAGAGTTGTGTTGTGATATCTTCCCGTGAGTCCTTAGTGGATCGTGTGCATTTGCGTGTATGATAGTGCACGATCGGGCTGGGGGCGTCACAAGTTGGTATCAGAGCCGACTGACTGTAGGAACCCCCTTTCCAACTCCTTGGCCGAAGTTGAGTCTAGAAACCGGAAAACTGTTTTACTAACTTGGTGTGTGGCTTACGGGCCACGTCGCCAATGGGTGGTATTAGTATCTTTTATTCCTCATCTTTACTCTGGGACTCTGACCTCTCTCTTCTCGGTTTAACTAAAGTTTACTAACGCCGACACTTAGGATCTCGTAATTCTCGTCCATCCGGAGCGCTGGATATCTGTGGATTTCCCTGACATTGATCTGATTAGTCTGATAATCATTTTCCTTTCCATTGTTTTGTTTAACCTTCTCTCCGAGATCGGTTATACTTCTCCTTGTCTTTTGACAATCATGAGTTCCTCTGTTCAGATGGATCGTCTGTTTCCACCACACCCTGCGACGCAGTACCAGCTGTTCGAGCAGGGATACATCCAGAGTACATTCTTTATCCACCGGGGCAGATGTCAATCCGTTACAATACCCCAGTACTTTCTCCTCCAGATTCCCGTAAAGACTTTGTGATTTATTGTGATGCATCCCGTGAAGGATTAGGCTGTGTCCTAATGCAAGAGCGTAAAGTGATTGCCTATGGCTCTCGTCAGTTGCGACCGCATGAAGAGAATTATCGGTACATGATTAGAACTAGCTGCTGTCATCTATTGCACTGCAGTTGTGGCGACATTATCTCCTCGGTAATCGTTGCGAGATCTAACACGGATCATAAAAGTTTGAAGTACTGTTCACTCAGCCATCTCTGAATCTCCGTCAGCAAAGAGTGATGGAGACCATTGCGGACTATGATTTGGGTATTTCTTATACCCTGGCAAGGTAATGAATGGCTGATGCGTTGAGCCGCAATCCTATTGCTGCGAACTTGAGGTTCAGCTACAGCAACCACTTCTGTATGAAGGGCTTCGAAAGCTAAATCTCGAGATAGTTCCCAAGGATACCTAAAAACCTGGTTGTTGAACCAGATCTGAGAAAGCTGTTAAGAATGCGCAAGCTAAAGATGCTGAAGTTGATCTGATGAAGAAGAAAGACCTTCACCTTGTAAAGTACAGGGATTTCTCGCTGTCTGAAGATGGAACCTTGTTTATTCGAGAACGCATTGTCGTACCTCGCTTCGAGCTTATGTACTGACAAAGTCATGAAGGAGGCACATGAACCCCGTGTCTATTCATCCGGGTAGCACCAAGATGTATCGTGATCTCCGTCAAAGGTACTGGTGGTCCAGATGAAGCAAGACATTGCTCGTTATGTTGCTGAATGTGATGTGTGTCGAGCGCGTTAAAGCAGAACATCAGAAGCTGCTGGAATGCAACCACTTCCTATTCCTTTATGGAAATGGGATAAGGTTCAGATGGATTTCGTTACAGGAAATCCCAGGTCACAGAAGGGTCACGATGCTATTCTTGTCGTTGTCGACAAATCTCCAAAGTTGCACACTTTCTGCCTGTCAAGGAGACGATCACTGCTAGTCTTAGCAGAGTTATATATCTCAGAATTGTTTCACTCCACGGTATTCCGAAAGAGATCAGTTCAGACCGTGGCAGCATATTCACTGGTCTTCTGGGAAAGTTTCCAAAAGGCTATGGGAACTCATATTACCTGGAGTTTCAGCTTATCATCCTCAATCCCAAGGCCAAGTTGAACGAGTCAATCAAGTGCTGAAGACATGCTACGAGCTTGTGTTGTTTCTTCGGCAAGAAGTGGGAAGAATCTCTTCCATATGCCGAGTTCTCTTATAACAACAGCTATCAAGCCAGTCTGAAAATGGCCCCCTTTGAAGTTCTCTATGGACGTAGTGTCGAACCCCTTGAATTGGTCAGAAACTGGGGAACGACCCGTCGTGGGTCCAGATATTATTCAACAAGCGAAGAACAAGTTGTATTGTCCGGGAGAAATTCAAGGCGGTCAGGACCGCCAGAAGAGCAACTATGATCGCAACGATGGGGTGTTTGACTTATCAACCTGGTGACAAGCTTATCTTCGTGTCACTCCTATGAAAGGCACTCACCGTTTTGGAATCAAGGGCAAGCTAGCTCCGCGCTACATTGGTCCTTTCCGCATTGTGCAAGACGTGGACAGGTGGCGTATAAATTGGAATTGCCGCCGCAATTCTCTCTATCACGGCGTCTTCCATGTGTCGCAACTTCGTAAATGCTTCAAGGAATCTCCGCACCGAGCTGTGGATCACGAGATGCTCGAATTGCAAGATGATTTATCTTATAAGGAGCATCCGATCCGCATCCTCGATGAAGCGAACGTCGAACCGTCAGAAGGTTACCAAGTTCCTCAAAGTGCAGTGGTCAACCATACTGAAAATGAAGCCACTTGGGAATGCGAGATAATCTTCGTGCGGATACCCCGAAATTTTTCCTTCTACTTCTTAATTCTCGGGACGAGAATTCTTGTTAGTAGAGGAGATTTGTAACACCCCCAGTGGTTAACTCAGTAATCCCATTTTGATTATGCCACGTCAGCATGATTAACAGTGTCTGATCATCATTTGCATCATATTCATTTAACTCCTAACCTCAAATTCAAATTTAAATGAAAGTGGAAAATAAAAGTTGTCCAAACCTGAAAACTAAAATTGCCTCATGTTGCAAATATTCCCATAGCATTATAAAAATGATTGCAACATTTATTGGAATTATAGAAGGCTCAACAAACAAGAAACAGCAGCAACATGCACTTTTAATCTTTTCAAATTAAATAAAATCCAAACAAAAAAGATATGGACGCCAAACAATTTCTAGCAGTGACTAATTTTGCACTGTTAATATTTGGACCAGTCACATATTTTACAAAAGTCAGTTTGAGGCCTAACTAATTACAAAACAGAAAATAAGAATAGATAAAAAGAAAAAGATAAAAGAAAAAAGCAAAACAGAAAAAAAAGGAGCAAACCCCCCCTTCCCCCCCCCCCCCCCCCGGCGGCCCAACTGGGCCACGGCCTCCCTGGCCGGCCCACCCCATCCCCATATTCCCCCCCCCCCCACTAACCACACCGAACCCTAACCCCGCAGCATCACTCCCCCCCCCCTCGTCCCACTCTCCCTCTGCTCTCCCGATCCAGATTGGATCGGGCGTCGACGGCGCCTCTCGCCGCGCTGGCCGTGTCGGCCATCGACCCGCGGCCCGCTGAACCCGCCCTCGCCGGACCGCCTCACCGCTGTCGGACGTCCTCCCGACCCCCCTCCGCGCGGGTCTTCACCACGCCTCGCCGCAGCCACCAGGAGCGCCTCCGCCTCGTCCCCGTCGTCGACCCCACCACCGTCGCCAACTGCCCCTGCCGTCGCTGGAACCCGCCGCATCAACCTCCATCGAGCACGCTGCCTTGGACACTACTCCCCGCCGTGAGCCGCGCCGCCGCCTTCTCTCCCCCCTCCCCTCGGTCGCCGGTGCCGCCCGCGCCGCCCCTCCCTCTCTTTCTCTCTCCCTCACCGCGTCGTGCCCGCGCTCGGGCCGCGCCCTCGCCGCGCGCGCGCACGCGCCTACCCGCGGCCACCGCCGCCTCCGCGCTGCCCCGCTTCGGCCACCACCTCACGCCACCGCCGCCTACATCGCCCCGGCCAGCTCCCCTGCTCGCCATGCCGCTGCGCGTGCGCCCGACCCGCGCCTGGACGCGCCACCTCGCCGCACCCGTCGACCCCGCCGCCGCCTCGCCGCGCCCACGCGCGCGTGCCCTGTTCGGGCGGCCGGCGCCCACACGCCCGCGCGCTCGCTGCGGCCTCCCGGGTCACTGACCAGTGGGCCCGCCCCCCCCTAGACGCTGACAAACGGGCCCAGCCCCTGTTAAAAAAAAATGTATATATATATATAAAAATAAAAATAAATAATCTAATTAAAATTAATAGTTAACTAATTAGTTAATTAACACTGTTTAGATTAGTCTAATTAAATGTTAATTAAATAGTTAATCACTAATTAACCTAACAGTCTATGACATGTGGGACCCACATGTCAGGACGCCTGCTGATGTCATGCTGACGTCATGATGACGTCAGCATAACACTGTTTCGGATAATGTTAGATTTAAATAATTAAATAAATTCAGAAAATTAATAAAATCTTTAGAAAATCATATAAAATAATCCGTAACTCAGATCGAAAAACTTTGTACATGAAAGTTGCTCAGAACGACGAGACGAATCTGAATACGCGGTCCGTTCGCCCGTCACGCGTCCCTAACTATCCGAACTTGCAACCGTTCCCCTCTTATCCTCTGTCCGATAATTCCAAAGACCCGGGAAATATCGTCAGATATTCTTCCGCTCCGTCTGTTACGTGTGATGCTGCGTTAGACTACCCCTAGCACCGTGTATCGTATTTGTCATGCTCATGTTTGCTATATATTTATACTGTTTCCTCCCCCTCTTCTCTCTCGATAGCCCCCCGACCCTGACGTCGTCCCCGAGACCGACGCAGCTCCGGATCCCGAAGACACCATAGACGACCTTGCCCTTGCCGCCGAGCAACCAGGCAAGCCCCTCCTTTGATCATCCCGATATCGCCCATTCTAAATTCCTCATGCTTGCATTAGAATTACTGCTGCTGCTGCTTTACCTATTCTGATGCATAGCCTGTTCATTGTAACCTGCAGTTGATAATTTCCTACATATCCTAAACTGTTTAGTCTAGGCTGGGTAGAGACCTATCAGTGACCCCACTTATCCCGACTGCCGCGCTGGATCGTCAGAAGACCCGATCAATGGGATTGAAGACCAGGACCCGACACCGCACATCACCCCCCTTAGTTGTAACGACACTGCAGCGTTACTATCGAGTGTCGAGGGTGAAACCTCAGGTAGCACTTCTGATGTTAACTCTGTAGAGTAGTTATTCGGTCGTGGTCATCGAGGGTGATTCCTCCTTCACCGCTTCCGATAACGACGCTGTCCTACAACACCTCAAGTGTGGACCCAGTGAGGGTGATCCCTCCTAGTTCACCTTGACGGATACATCGAGTGGGAATTCAATGAGGGTGATACCTCGGATTCCCTGATGTTATGGACACACGGATACTTGGACCTTACAATGTCACTTGGAAAGGCGGGTCGACCCTGAGGGGTACCCGCGTGTGATGTGAAGGCGGGTTGCCAGTGTGGTGCCCGAGTGGTGAATACGAGGCGCGGCCGGGCATTCTTAACCCTTGCCGCAAGTCCTCGAGACGGGGCGACGGGGTCACATCTTTCGTGAGTCTCTGCTCGTTACCGCAAGCCCTAGTCCTAACGATTTGGATATTTGATCCGAGCAGGTCTCTGGCCTGATAGCACTAACCATCACGTGGGCATAGTATGGGCGTTCTGCATCGTAGCATCAGCCGAAAGCTCTGTCAGACGTCTAGTTCAGCCTTGCGGCCGGGACGGACCGGCGCCCCCCTGGTGCCTGGCTTCCCCCTGCACGCAACGACTCGGAGTGCACAGGGCGATGGCCCAAGACCTTTGAGCGCTTAGGATGTAGACCGACGGGGACCTCTCTGCTGAGCTGTAGGTAGGGTTGCGATGTGTCGTTTGGCCAAGGCCGGGCATGACCCAGGAAAGTGTGTCCGGCCGAAGTTAATCGAGCGTGTTGGGTAAGTTGGTGCACCCCTGCAGGGAAGAACACTTCTATCGATAGCCGGTCCTACGGTAAAGGACACTCGGAGTTGTATCCTGATTGATACAATTTAGAACTGGATACCTGTGATGAGACCTGTATATATGGCTCTGGGATTGCTTCTCGCAGGGAGTCGAGAAGGGATCTCAGGACGAGGTTGATGAATGTATGGCTCTGGGATTGCTTTCTCGCAGGGAGTCGAGAAAGGATCTCTGGGTGAGGTTGATATTATTACTGCTACATTATATGGTATTGTTCTACTCTCTTCTACTGCTGCAAGATCGCTGAAGATGCTAGTCTTCGATAGGACTAGGCCTTCTCTCTATTCTGGCATTTCTGCAGCCCAGTCCACATATACAGCCTCCCCTTGAAAATGTTGCATATGTAGTGTAGATCCTTGCTTGCTGAGTACTTCAGAGTACTCACGGTTGCTTTGTTTTCCTTTTTCTCCCCATATCAGTTTGACGTGACCAGAGGATGGAGCCCCCTGAGACAGATGCCCCGACAATCGTTACTACTACTACCCAGAGGATGGATACTATTACGAGTTGACTGACGACCAGGAGTAGGATCGGAGGGTCCCAGGCAGGAGGCCTTGTGCCTTTCGATCGTAGTGTTTTCTTTTGCCCCGCCTTTCTAAAGGCCTTTCTGTATCTATTTCATATCTGTACTCAGATATCTGATGCTTCCGCTGACGCTTGTTCGCAAGCTTATGTATTCGAGCCCTCGAGGCCCCTGGCTTGTAATATAAAGCTTGTATGACTTTATTTATGTTTTAGAGTTGTGTTGTGATATCTTCCCGTGAGTCCTTAGGCTTGATCGTGTGCATTTGCGTGTATGATTAGTGCACGATCGGGCTGGGGGCGTCACAAGTTGGTATCAGAGCCGACTGACTGTAGGAACCCCCTTTCCAACTCCTTGGCCGAAGTTGAGTCTAGAAACCGGAAAACTGTTTTACTAACTTGGCTGTGTGGCTTACGGGCCCACGTCGCCAATTGGGTGGTATTAGTATCTTTTATTCCTCATCTTTACTCTGGGACTCTGACCTCTCTTCCTTTCGGTTTAACTAAAGTTTACTAACGCCGACACTTAGGATCTCGTAATTCTCGTCCATCCGGAGCGCTGGATATCTGTGCGATTTCCCTGACATTGATCTGATTAGTCTGATAATCATTTTCCTTTCCATTGTTTTGTTTAACCTTTCTCTCCGAGATCGGTTATACTTCTCCTTGTCTTTTGACAATCATGAGTTTCCTCTGTTTCAGATGGATCGTCTGTTTCCACCACACCCTGCGACGCAGCTACCAGCTGTTCGAGCAGGGATACATCCAGAGTACATTCTTTATCCACTGGGGCAGATGTCAATCCGTTACAATACCCCAGTACTTTCTCCTCCAGATTCCCGTAAAGACTTTGTGATTTATTGTGATGCATCCCGTGAAGGATTAGGCTGTGTCCTAATGCAAGAGCGTAAAGTGATTGCCTATGGCTCTCGTCAGTTGCGACCGCATGAAGAGAATTATCCGGTACATGATCTAGAACTAGCTGCTGTCATCTATGCACTGCAGTTGTGGCGACATTATCTCCTCGGTAATCGTTGCGAGATCTACACGGATCATAAAAGTTTGAAGTACTTGTTCACTCAGCCATCTCTGAATCTCCGTCAGCAAAGATGGATGGAGACCATTGCGGACTATGATTTGGGTATTTCTTATACCCCTGGCAAGGCTAATGTAATGGCTGATGCGTTGAGCCGCAAATCCTATTGCTGCGAACTTGAGGTTCAGCTACAGCAACCACTTCTGTATGAAGGGCTTCGAAAGCTAAATCTCGAGATAGTTCCCCAAGGATACCTAAAAACCTTGGTTGTTGAACCAGATCTTGAGAAAGCTGTTAAGAATGCGCAAGCTAAAGATGCTGAAGTTGATCTGATGAAGAAAGACCTTCACCTTGTAAAGTACAGGGATTTCTCGCTGTCTGAAGATGGAACCTTGTATTTCAGAGACCGCATTGTAGTACCTCGCTTTGAGCTTATGACTGACAAAGTCATGAAGGAGGCACATGATACCCCGCTGTCTATTCATCCGGGTAGCACCAAGATGTATCGTGATCTCCGTCAAAGGTACTGGTGGTCTAGAATGAAGCAAGACATTGCTCGATATGTTGCTGAATGTGATGTGTGTCGACGCGTTAAAGCAGAACATCAGAAGCCTGCTGGAATTCTGCAACCACTTCCTATTCCTTTATGGAAATGGGATAAGGTTCAGATGGATTTCGTTACAGGACTTCCCAGGTCACAGAAGGGTCACGATGCTATTCTTGTCGTCGTCGACCAACTCTCCAAAGTTGCACACTTTCTGCCTGTCAAGGAGACGATCACTGCTAGTCAGTTAGCAGAGTTATATATCTCCAGAATTGTTTCACTCCACGGTATTCCGAAAGAGATCAGTTCAGACCATGGCAGCATATTCACTGGTCATTTCTGGGAAAGTTTCCAAAAGGCTATGGGAACTCATATTACCTGGAGTTCAGCTTATCATCCTCAATCCCAAGGCCAAGTTGAACGAGTTAATCAAGTGCTTGAAGACATGCTACGAGCTTGTGTTGTTTCTTTCGGCAAGAAGTGGGAAGAATCTCTTCCATATGCCGAGTTCTCCTATAACAACAGCTATCAAGCCAGCTTGAAAATGGCCCCCTTTGAAGTTCTCTATGGACGTAAGTGTCGAACCCCTCTGAATTGGTCAGAAACTGGGGAACGACCGCTCGTGGGTCCAGATATTATTCAACACGCCGAAGAACAAGTCCGAATTGTCCGGGAAAATCTCAAGGCGGCTCAGGACCGCCAGAAGAGCAACTATGATCGCAAACGATGGGGTTTGACTTATCAACCTGGTGATCAAGCTTATCTTCGTGTCACTCCTATGAAGGGCACTCACCGTTTTGGAGTCAAGGGCAAGTTAGCTCCCCGCTACATTGGTCCTTTCCGCATTGTTGCAAGACGTGGTCAAGTGGCATATAAATTGGAGTTGCCGCCGCAATTCTCTCATATCCACGATGTCTTCCATGTGTCGCAACTTCGTAAATGCTTCAAGGAATCTCCGCACCGAGCTGTGGATCACGAGATGCTCGAATTGCAAGATGATCTATCTTATAAGGAGCATCCGATCCGCATTCTCGATGAAGCTGAACGTCGAACCCGTCAGAAGGTTACCAAGTTCCTCAAAGTGCAGTGGTCAAATCATACTGAAGCTGAAGCCACTTGGGAACGCGAGGATAATCTTCGTGCGGAATACCCCGAACTTTTTCCTTCTACTTCTTAATTCTCGGGACGAGAATTCTTGTTAGTAGAGGAGATTTGTAACACCCCCGGTGGTTAGCCACAGTAATCCCATTTTGATAATGCCAAGTCAGCATGATTATCAATGCATGATCATCATTAACATCATATTGCATTTCAACTCCTAACCTCAAATTCAAATTTAAATGAAAGTGGAAAATAAAAGTTGTCCAACATAGAAACTAAATTGTTCATTAAATAGCAAATAAATCAGAGACAATTCTAAAATTGAAACCAACATCATTGGAGTTGGGTAAGTGACTCAAACATCTTCAAACAGCGACTAAAAACAATATTTAATAACCATTTATTAAATCTAATTTAAGTATGAAATGATGTTTTGCCCAAACTAATTTTAGGTGTTAGGAAATAAAGCACTGGTATTTATGGACTAGGTCTCCCTTTTTACAAAATTCGGTTTGGGGCCTAACTATTTACTAAACAGAGGTATATGAATTTATAAAAAGAGAAAAGAAAAGTAAAAAGGAAAAGCCCCCCCCCCCCGGACCAACTGGGCCAAGGCCCAGCCGGCCGGCCCACTCCCTCCCTATATGGCCTCCCCCGGGAGGCCAGCAAACCCTAGCCCACCCCGCACTCTTCCCTCGCTCCTCTGCTTCCCCCGACCCGATCCAGATCGAGGGGCGGCGACCCCGGCGACCGCGCCGCCCCGCTCCCCGTCGCCGTTCGACGCCACCAAGCCGGCGCCCCTTCGCCACCTCGTCGGACCGCCAGCCGCCGACGCCTCGCCTCCTCCCCGGAGCCTGCGCTCGCCGCCTCCCTCGTCGCCGTCGCTGCCCTCCCTCGCTGGAACCCGCCGCATCAACCTCCATCGAGCACGCTGCCTTGGACACTACTCCCCGCCGTGAGCCGCGCCGCCGCCTTCTCTCCCCCCTCCCCTCGGTCGCCGGTGCCGCCCGCGCCGCCCCTCCCTCTCTTTCTCTCTCCCTCACCGCGTCGTGCCCGCGCTCGGGCCGCGCCCTCGCCGCGCGCGCGCACGCGCCTACCCGCGGCCACCGCCGCCTCCGCGCTGCCCCGCTTCGGCCACCACCTCACGCCACCGCCGCCTACATCGCCCCGGCCAGCTCCCCTGCTCGCCATGCCGCTGCGCGTGCGCCCGACCCGCGCCTGGACGCGCCACCTCGCCGCACCCGTCGACCCCGCCGGCGCCTCGCCGCGCCCACGCGCGCGTGCCCTGTTCGGGCGGCCGGCGCCCACACGCCCGCGCGCTCGCTGCGGCCTCCCGGGTCACTGACCAGTGGGCCCGCCCCCCCCTAGACGCTGACAAACGGGCCCAGCCCCTGTTAAAAAAAAATGTATATATATATATATAAAAATAAAAATAAATAATCTAATTAAAATTAATAGTTAACTAATTAGTTAATTAACACTGTTTAGATTAGTCTAATTTAATTAATTAGTTTAATTAAATGTTAATTAAATAGTTAATCACTAATTAACCTAACAGTCTATGACATGTGGGACCCACATGTCAGGACGCCTGCTGATGTCATGCTGACGTCATGATGACGTCAGCATAACACTGTTTCGGATAATGTTAGATTTAAATAATTAAATAAATTCAGAAAATTAATAAAAGCTTTAGAAAATCATATAAAATAATCCGTAACTCAGATCGAAAAACTTTGTACATGAAAGTTGCTCAGAACGACGAGACGAATCTGAATACGCGGTCCGTTCGCCCGTCACGCGTCCCTAACTATCCGAACTTGCAACCGTTCCCCTCTTATCCTCTGTCCGATAATTCCAAAGACCCGGGAAATATCGTCAGATATTCTCCCGCTCCGTCTGTTACGTGTGATGCTGCGTTAGACTACCCCTAGCACCGTGTATCGTATTTGTCATGCTCATGTTTGCTATATATTTATACTGTTTCCTCCCCCTCTTCTCTCTCGATAGCCCCCCGACCCTGACGTCGTCCCCGAGACCGACGCAGCTCCGGATCCCGAAGACACCATAGACGACCTTGCCCTTGCCGCCGAGCAACCAGGCAAGCCCCTCCTTTGATCATCCCGATATCGCCCATTCTAAATTCCTCATGCTTGCATTAGAATTACTGCTGCTGCTGCTTTACCTATTCTGATGCATAGCCTGTTCATTGTAACCTGCTGTTGATAATTTCCTACATATCCTAAACTGTTTAGTCTAGGCTGGGTAGAGACCTATCAGTGACCCCACTTATCCCGACTACCGCGCTGGATCGTCAGAAGACCCGATCAATGGGATTGAAGACCAGGACCCGACACCGCACATCACCCCCCTTAGTTGTAACGACACTGCAGCGTTACTATCGAGTGTCGAGGGTGAAACCTCAGGTAGCACTTCTGATGTTAACTCTGTAGAGTAGTTATTCGGTCGTGGTCATCGAGGGTGATTCCTCCTTCACCGCTTCCGATAACGACGCTGTCCTACAACACCTCAAGTGTGGACCCAGTGAGGGTGATCCCTCCTAGTTCACCTTGACGGATACATCGAGTGGGAATTCAATGAGGGTGATACCTCGGATTCCCTGATGTTATGGACACACGGATACTTGGACCTTACAATGTCACTTGGAAAGGCGGGTCGACCCTGAGGGGTACCCGCGTGTGATGTGAAGGCGGGTTGCTAGTGTGGTGCCCGAGTGGTGAATACGAGGCGCGGCCGGGCATTCTTGGCCCTTGCCGCAAGTCCTCGAGACGGGGCGACGGGGTCACATCTTTCGTGAGTCTCTGCTCGTTACCGCAAGCCCTAGTCCTAACGATTTGGATATTTGATCCGAGCAGACCTCTGGTCTGATAGCACTAACCATCACGTGGGCATAGTATGGGCGTTCTGCATCGTATGCATCAGCCGAAAGCTCTGTCAGACGTCCAGTTCAGCAGTGCGGCATGGAGTGATTGGCGCCATTTCGGTGGTGCTTGGATCTGGGCCATGTACGCAACGACCCGGAGGGCGAGGGGCGATGGCCAAGACCCCCTTGCGCTTAGGATGTAGACCGGCGGGGACCTCTCTGCTGAGCTGTAGGTAGGGTTGCGATGTGTCGTTTGGCCGAGGCCGGGCATGACCCAGGATAGTGTGTCCGGCCGAAGTTAATCGAGCGTGTTGGGTAAGTTGGTGCACCCCTGCAGGGAAGAACACTTCTATCGATAGCCGGTCCTACGGTAAAGGACACTCGGAGTTGTATCCTGATTGATACAATTTAGAACTGGATACCTGTGATGAGACCTGTATGTATGGCTCTGGGATTGCTTTCTCGCAGGGAGTCGAGAAAGGATCTCTGGGTGAGGTTGATATTATTACTGCTACATTATATTGTATTGTTCTACTCTCTTCTACTGCTGCAAGACCGCTGAAGATGCTAGTCTTCGATAGGACTAGGCCTTCTCTCTATTCTGGCATTTCTGCAGCCCAGTCCACATATACAGCCTCCCCTTGATAATGTTGCATATGTAGTGTAGATCCTTGCTTGCTGAGTACTTCTGAGTACTCACGGTTGCTTTGTTTTCCTTTTTCTCCCCGTATCAGTTTGTCGTGACCAGAGGACGGAGCCCCCTGAGACAGATGCCCCGACGATCGCTACTACTACTACCCAGAGGATGGATTCTACTACGAGTTTACCGACGACCAGGAGTAGGATCGGAGGGTCCCAGGCAGGAGGCCTGCGCCTTTCGATCGTAGTGTTTTATTTTTGCCCCGCCTTTCTAAAGGCCTTTCTGTTTCTCTTTTATATCTGTACTCAGATATCTGATGCTTCCGCTGACGCTTGTATGCCATCGAGCTATGTATTCGAGCCCTCGAGGCCCTGGCTTGTAATATAAAGCTTGTATGACTTTATTTATGTTTTAGAGTTGTGTTGTGATATCTTCCCGTGAGTCCTTAGGCTTGATCGTGTGCATTTGTGTGTATGAATAGTGCACGATCGGGCCGGGGGCGTCACAAGTTGGTATCAGAGCCGACTGCCTGTAGGAACCCCCTTTCCAACTCTTTGGCCGAAGTTGAGTCTAGAAACCGGAAAACTGTTTTACTAACTTGGTTGTGTGGCTTACGGGCCCACGTCGCCAATTGGGAGGTATTAGTATCTTTTATTCCTCATCTTTACTCTGGGACTCTGACCTCTCTTCCTTTCGGGTTAACTAAAGTTTACTAACGCCGACACTTAGGATCTCGTAATTCTCGTCCACCCGGAGAGCTGGATATCTGTGCGGTTTCCCTGACATTGATCTGATTAGTCTGATAATCATTTTCCTTTCCATTGTTTTGTCTAACCTTTCTCTCCGAGATCGGTTATACTTCTCCTTGTCTTTTGACAATCATGAGTTTCCTCTGTTTCAGATGGATCGTTTGTTCCCACCACACCCTGCGACGCAGCTACCAGCTGTTCGAGCAGGGATACATCCAGAGTACATTCTTTATCCACTGGGGCAGATGTCAGTCCGTTACAATACCCCAGTACTGTCTCCTCCAGATACCCGCAAAGACTTTGTGATCTATTGTGATGCATCCCGTGAAGGATTAGGCTGTGTCCTAATGCAAGAGCGTAAAGTGATTGCTTATGGCTCTCGTCAGTTGCGCCCACATGAAGAGAATTATCCAGTACATGATCTAGAACTAGCTGCTGTGATCTATGCACTGTAGTTGTGGCGACATTACCTCCTCGGTAATCGTTGCGAGATCTACACGGATCATAAAAGTTTGAAGTACTTGTTCACTCAGCCATCTCTGAATCTCCGTCAGCAAAGATGGATGGAGACCATTGCGGACTATGACTTGGGTATTTCTTATACCCCTGGCAAGGCTAATGTGATGGCTGATGCGTTGAGCCGCAAATCCTATTGCTGCGAACTTGAGGTTCAGCTACAGCAACCACTTCTGTATGAAGAGCTTCGAAAGCTAAATCTCGAGATAGTTCCCCAAGGATACCTAAAAACCTTGGTTGTTGAACCAGACCTTGAGAAAGCTGTTAAGAATGCGCAAGCTAAAGATGCTGAAATTGATCTGATGAAGAAAGACCTTCACCTTGTAAAGTACAGGGATTTCTCGCTGTCTGAAGATGGAACCTTGTATTTCAGAGACCGCATTGTCGTACCTCGCTTCGAGCTTATGACTGACAAAGTCATGAAGGAGGCACATGATACCCTGCTGTCTATTCATCCGGGTAGCACCAAGATGTATCGTGATCTCCGTCAAAGGTACTGGTGGTCTAGAATGAAGCAAGACATTGCTCGATATGTTGCTGAATGTGATGTGTGTCGACGCGTTAAAGCAGAACATCAGAAGCCTGCTGGAATTCTGCAACCACTTCCTATTCCTTTATGGAAATGGGATAAGGTTCAGATGGATTTCGTTACAGGACTTCCCAGGTCACAGAAGGGTCACGATGCTATTCTTGTCGTTGTCGACCAACTCTCCAAAGTTGCACACTTTCTGCCTGTCAAGGAGACGATCACTGCTAGTCAGTTAGCAGAATTATATATCTCCAGAATTGTTTCACTCCACGGTATTCCGAAAGAGATCAGTTCAGACCGTGGCAGCATATTCACCGGTCATTTCTGGGAAAGTTTCCAAAAGGCTATGGGAACTCATATTACCTGGAGTTCAGCTTATCATCCTCAATCCCAAGGCCAAGTTGAACGAGTCAATCAAGTGCTTGAAGACATGCTACGAGCTTGTGTTGTTTCTTTCGGCAAGAAGTGGGAAGAATCTCTTCCATATGCCGAGTTCTCTTATAACAACAGCTATCAAGCCAGTCTGAAAATGGCCCCCTTTGAAGTTCTCTATGGACGTAAGTGTCGAACCCCTCTGAATTGGTCAGAAACTGGGGAACGACCGCTCGTGGGTCCAGATATTATTCAACAAGCCGAAGAACAAGTTCGTATTGTCCGGGAAAATCTCAAGGCGGCTCAGGACCGCCAGAAGAGCAACTATGATCGCAAACGATGGGGTTTGACTTATCAACCTGGTGATCAAGCTTATCTTCGTGTCACTCCTATGAAAGGCACTCACCGTTTTGGAATCAAGGGCAAGCTAGCTCCGCGCTACATTGGTCCTTTCCGCATTGTTGCAAGACGTGGACAGGTGGCGTATAAATTGGAATTGCCGCCGCAATTCTCTCATATCCACGACGTCTTCCATGTGTCGCAACTTCGTAAATGCTTCAAGGAATCTCCGCACCGAGCTGTGGATCACGAGATGCTCGAATTGCAAGATGATTTATCTTATAAGGAGCATCCGATCCGCATCCTCGATGAAGCTGAACGTCGAACCCGTCAGAAGGTTACCAAGTTCCTCAAAGTGCAGTGGTCAAACCATACTGAAAATGAAGCCACTTGGGAACGCGAGGATAATCTTCGTGCGGAATACCCCGAACTTTTTCCTTCTACTTCTTAATTCTCGGGACGAGAATTCTTGTTAGTAGAGGAGATTTGTAACACCCCCAGTGGTTAACTACAGTAATCCCATTTTGATTATGCCACGTCAGCATGATTAACAGTGTCTGATCATCATTTGCATCATATTGCATTTCAACTCCTAACCTCAAATTCAAATTTAAATGAAAGTGGAAAATAAAAGTTGTCCAAACCTGAAAACTAAAATGTGCCTCATGTTGCAAATATTCCCATAGCATTTATAAAAATGATTGCAACATTTATTGGAATTATAGAAGGACTCAAACAACAAGAAACAGCAGCACCATAGCACTATTTAATCCTTTTCAAATTAAATAAAATCCAAACAAAAAGATATGGACGCCAAACCAATTTCTAGCAGTGACTAATTTTGCACTGTTAATATTTGGACCAGTCACATATTTTACAAAAGTCAGTTTGAGGCCTAACTAATTACAAAACAGAAAATAAGAATAGATAAAAAGAAAAAGATAAAAGAAAAGCAAAACAGAAAAAAAAAGGAGCAAACCCCCCTTCCCCCCCCCCCCCGCGGCCCAACTGGGCCACGCCTCCCTGGCCGGTCCCACCCCACCCCATATTCCCCCCCCACGAACCGAACCTACCCCCGACCGCATCACTCCCCCCCACTCGTCCCACTACTCCTTCTCTCCTCGTATCCAGATTGGTGGGCGGGCGCTCGACGGCCTCTCGCCGCGCTGGCCGTGTCGGCCATCGACCCCGCGGCACCGCTCGAACCCGCCTCGCCGGACCGCTCACCGCTGTCGACGTTCCTCCCCGACCCCCTCCCGCGGGTCTCATCCACGCCTCGCCGCAGCCACGGAGCGCCTCCGCCTCGTCCCCGTCGCGACATCCACACCACCGTCGCAATCGTCCCCCGCAGTCGCTGGAACCCGCCGTCATCAACCTCCATCGAGCACGCTGCCTTGGACACTACTCCCGCCGTGAGCCGCGCCGCGCCTTCCTCTCCCCCTCTCCCTCGGTCGCCGGTGCCGCCCGCGCCGCCCCTCCCTCTTTCTCTTCTCCCTCACCCGCGTCGTGTCCCGCGCTCGGCGCGCCCCTCGCGCGCGCGCGCACGCGCTACCGCGGCCACCGCCGCCTCCGCGCTGCGACCCGGCTTCGGCCACCACCTCACGCCACCCCGCCTACATCGTCCCGGCCAGCTCCCCTGTCGCCATGCCGCTGCGCGTGCGCCCGTCCCGCGCCTGGACGCGCCACAACTCGCCGCACTCCCGTCGACCCCGCCTGTCGCCTCGACGCCGTCCCATCTCGCGCCCCTTTCCGGGACCTGGCCCCACGACCCGCGCATCGCTGCGGCCTCCCGGGGTCACTGACCAGTGGGCTCGCCCCCCCCCTAGACGCTGACAAAGCCCAGCCCCTGTTTAAAAAAATGTATATTATATATAAAAATAAAAATAAATAATCTAATTAAAATTAATAGTTAACTAATTAGTAATTACACTTTTAGAAGTAATTTAATTAATTAGTTAATTAAAATGTTAATTAAATAGTTAATCACTAATTAACCTAACAGCTATGACATGTGGGACCCACATGTCAGGACGCCTGCTGATGTCTGATGACGTCAGATGGACGTCAGATAACACTGTTTCGGATAATGTTAGATTTAAATAATTAAATAAATTCAGAAAATTAATAAAGCTTTAGAAAATCTATGAAAATAATCCGTACTCAGATCGAAAAACTTGTAAATGAAAGTTGCTCAGAACGACGAGACGAATCTGAATACGCGGTCCGTTCGCCCGTCACGCGTCCCTAACTATCCGAACTTTGCAACCGTTCCCCTCTTTCCTCTGTCCGATAATTCCAAAGACCCGGGAAATATCGTCAGATTTCTCCCGCTCGTCTGTTACGTGTGATGCTTGCGTTAGACTACCCCTAGCACCGTGTATCGTATTTGTCATGCTCATGTTTGCTATATATTTATAACTGTTTCCTCCCCCCTCTTCTCTCTCGATAGCCCCCCGACCCTGACGTCGTCCCCGAGACCGACGACAGCTCGGATCCCGAAGACACCATAGACACCTGCCCTTGCGCCGAGCAACCAGGCAAGCCCCTCCATTTGATCATCCCGATATCGCCCATTCTAAATTCCTCATGCTTGCATTAGAATTACTCTGCTGCTGCTTTACCTATTTATGCATACTGTCATTGTAACCTGCTTTGAAATTTCCTACATATCCTAAACTTGTTTAGTCTAGGCTGGTAGAGACCTATCAGTGACCCCACTTATACCGATGCCGCTGGCTGGATCGTCAGAAGACCCGATCAATGGGATTGAAGACCAGGACCCGACACCGCACATCACCCCCCTTAGTTGTAACGACACTGCAGCGTACTATCGAGTGTCGAGGTGAAACTCAGTAGCACTTCTGATGTAACTCTGTAGAGTAGTTATTCGGTCGTGGTATCGAGGGTGATCCTCCTTCACCGCTTCCGATAACGACGCTGTCCTACAACACCTCAGTGTGGACCCAGTGAGGTGATCCCTCCTAGTTCCCCTTGACGGATACATCGAGGGGGAATTCAATGAGGGTGGTGATACCTCGGATTCCCTGATGTTATGGACACACGGATACTTGGACCTTACAATGTCACTGGAAAGGCGGGTCGACCCTGAGGGGTACCCGCGGTGATGTGATGTGAAGGCGGGTTGCCAGTGGTGGTGCCCGAGTGGTGAATACGAGGCGCGGCCGGGCATTCTTGGCCCTTGCCGCAGTCCTCGCAGACGGGGCGACGGGGTCACATCTTTCGTGAGTCTCTGCTCGTTACCGCAAGCCCTAGTCCTAACGATTTGGATATTTGATACCGAGAGACCTCTGGTCTGATAGCACTAACCATCACGTGGGCATAGTATGGGCGTTCTGCATCGTATGCATCAGCCGAAAGCTCTGTCAGACGTCCAGTTCAGCAGTG
Source organism: Thinopyrum elongatum (assembly GCA_011799875.1). Taxonomy (NCBI): domain Eukaryota; kingdom Viridiplantae; phylum Streptophyta; class Magnoliopsida; order Poales; family Poaceae; genus Thinopyrum; species Thinopyrum elongatum. Next base: position 384,293,933 of record CM022298.1, read on the forward strand.
CGGCATGGAGTGATTGGCGCCATTTCGGTGGTGCTTGGATCTGGCCATGTACGCAACGACCCGGAGGCGAGGGCGATGGCCAAGACCCCCTTGCGCTTAGGATGTAGACGGCGGGGACCTCTCTGCTGAGCTGTAGGTAGGTTTGCGATGTGTCGTTTGGCCGAGGCCGGCATGACCCTAGAAAGTGTGTCCGGCCGGAGTTAATCAGCGTGTGTGGTAAGTTGGTGCACCCCTGCAGGGAAGAACATTTCTATCGATAGCCGTTCTCGGTAAAGGACACTCGGAGGTGTATCCTGATTGATACATTTAGAACTGGGATACCTGTGACTGAGACCTGTATATATGGCTCTGGGATGTTTCTCGCAGGGATCGAGAAGGGATCTCAGGACGAGGTTGATGAATGTATGGCTCTGGGATTGCTTTCTCGCAGGGAGTCGAGAAAGGATCTCTGGGTGAGGTTGATATTATTACTGCTACATTATATGGTATTGTTCTACTCTCTTCTACTGCTGCAAGATCGCTGAAGATGCTAGTCTTCGATAGGACTAGGCCTTCTCTCTATTCTGGCATTTCTGCAGCCCAGTCCACATATACAGCCTCCCCTTGAAAATGTTGCATATGTAGTGTAGATCCTTGCTTGCTGAGTACTTCAGAGTACTCACGGTTGCTTTGTTTTCCTTTTTCTCCCCATATCAGTTTGACGTGACCAGAGGATGGAGCCCCCTGAGACAGATGCCCCGACGATCGTTACTACTACTACCCAGAGGATGGATACTATTACGAGTTGACTGACGACCAGGAGTAGGATCGGAGGGTCCCAGGCAGGAGGCCTTGTGCCTTTCGATCGTAGTGTTTTCTTTTGCCCCGCCTTTCTAAAGGCCTTTCTGTTTCTATTTCATATCTGTACTCAGATATCTGATGCTTCCGCTGACGCTTGTTCGCAAGCTTATGTATTCGAGCCCTCGAGGCCCCTGGCTTGTAATATAAAGCTTGTATGACTTTATTTATGTTTTAGAGTTGTGTTGTGATATCTTCCCGTGAGTCCTTAGGCTTGATCGTGTGCATTTGCGTGTATGATTAGTGCACGATCGGGCTGGGGGCGTCACAAGTTGCAAGGCAATGTATCTCGGAATGGCTATGGAAATGCCATAATAGGTAGGTATGGTGGCTGTTTTGAGGAAGGTATATGGTGGGTGTAATGCACCGGCGAAAGTTGCGCGGTACTAGAGAGGCTAGCAATGGTGGAAGGGTGAGAGTGCGTATAATCCATGGACTCAACATTAGTCATAAAGAACTCACATACTTATTGCAAAAGTCTATTAGCTATCGAAACAAAGTACTACACGCATGCTCCTAGGGGGATAGATTGGTAGGAAAAGACCATCGCTCGTCCCCGACCGCCACTCATAAGGAAGACAATCAATAAACAAATCATGCTCCGACTTCATCACATAACGGTTCACCATACGTGCATGCTACGGGAATCACACACTTTAACACAAGTATTTCTACCAATCCACAATTACTCGCTAGCATGACTCTAATATCACCATCTTTATATCTCAAAACAATCATGAGGAATCAAACTTCTCATAGTATTCAATGCACTTTATATGAAAGTTTTTATTATATCCCTCTTGGATGCCCATCATATTAGGACTAAATTCATAACCTAAGCAAATTACCATGCTGTTTAGAGACTCTCAAAATAATATAAGTGAAGCAAGAGAGTTCAACAATTTCTATAAAATAAAACCACCGCCGTGCTCTAAAAAGTTATAAGTGAAGCACTAGAGCATATTGCCTAGCTCAAAAGATATAAGTGAAGCACATAGAGTATTCTCATAAATTCATGATTAATGCGTGTCCCTCTCAAAAGGTGTGTACAGCAAGGATGATTGTGGCAAACTAAAAAGCAAAGACTCATATCATACAAGACACTCCAAGCAAAACACATATCATGTGGTGAACAAAAATATAGCCTCAAGTAAATTTACCGATGGATTGAAGACGAAAGAGGGGATGCCTTCCGGGGCATCCCCAAGCTTAGGCTCTTGGTTGTCCTTGAATATTACCTTCGGGTGCCTTGGGCATCCCCAAGCTTAGGCTCTTGCCACTCCTTATTCCATAGTCCATCAAATCATTACCCAAAACTTGAAAACTTCACAACACAAAACTCAACAGAAAACTCATGAGATCCGTTAGTATAAGAATAAAATCACCACTTTTGGTACTATTGTGAACTCATTCTTTATTTATATTGGTGTAATATCTACTGTATTCCAACTTCTCCATGGTTCATACCCCCCCGATACTACCCATAGATTCATCAAAATAAGCAAACAACACAAAGAAAACAGAATCTGTCAAAAACAGAATAGTCTGTGAAGATCCGAATTGTTCTAATACTTCTGTAACTCCAAAAATTCTGAAAAATTAGGACAACAGAGGAAATTTTTATATCAATTTTTTTTAGAGTTTTTGTCACTTTTGTGAATTATTAAAATTCTGCAACTGGACGCAAAAGTTTCTGTTTTTCAGCAAGATCAAATCAACTATCACCGTAAGCCATCCCAAAGGCCTTACTTGGCTCAAACACTAATTAAAACTCCAAAACACAATTACTACAGAGGTAATAATGTGTATTTTATTCAAGAATAGAAGCAAAACAAAAAACACAAAAATAAAATTGGGTTGTCTCCCAAGAAGCACTTTTCTTTAAATCCTTTTAGCTAGGCAATGAGATTTCAATGATGCTCACATGAAAGATAATAATTGAAACACAAAGAGAGCATCATAAAACATGTGACAAACAAATTTAAGTCTAACATGCTTCCTATGCATAGGCATTTTATAAGCAAACAAATTATCAAGACAAGCAAAAAAAGCATATGAAAGGAAGAAGAAAGAAACAATAGCAATCTCAACATAACGAGAGGCAATTTAGTGACATGAAAATTTCTACATCCATATTTTCCTCTCTCATAATAATTACATGTAGGATCATAATCAAATTCAACAATATAACTATCACATAAAATATTCTCTTCATGATCCACATGCATGCAAAGTTGACACTCTTCCAAAATAGTGGGATTATCATTAAATAATGTCATGACCTCTCCAAGCCCACTTTTATCAAAATTTCATAAGATTGATCATACTCCAAAGTAGTGGGATCATTATTACCTAGAGTTGACACTCTTCCAAACCCACTTTCAATATTATTGCAAACATATTCATCTTGAGGCTTAAATAATTTTTCAAGATCATAAGAAAAATCACCCTAATCATGATCATTGCAACAAGTAGTGGACCTAGCAAAACTATCATCCCGAAGCTTAGGGTTTTGCATATCATTAGCACAACTGATATTAATAGAACTTATAGTAGAACCATTGCAATCATGCTTTTCATCCAAGGAGCTATCGTGAATCACTTCATAGATTTCTTCTTTTAACGCTTCATCACAATTTTCAGATTCACAAATTTCAAGCAAAACTTCATAAAGATAATCTAGTGCACTCAAATCACTAGAAATTGGTTCATCATAATTGGATCTCTTAAAAAGATTAGCAAGTGGATGAGGATCCATAATCTTTTAGCAAGCAAAGATGCAAGCAAAAAGAAGGCACATGGTAACACAAGCAAACAAAAGATCGAATGGAAAGAAGGCAAACAAAAAGGCAAATATTTTTGTAATTTTCTAAAATCGTTTTAGAAGTGGGGGAGAGGAAAACAAGAGGCAAATGGTGAATAATGTAATGCAAGAGATGAGAGTTTATGATGGGTACTTGGTAGGCTTGATGTAGACCTCCCCGGCAATGGCGCTGGAAATTCTTCCTGCTACTTCTTGAGTTTGCGTTGGTTTTTCCCTTGAAGAGGAAAGGGTGATGCAGCAAAGTAGAGATAAGTATTTCCCTTAGTTAGAGAACCAAGGTATCAATCCAGTAGGAGGTACAAGCAAGTCTCCAATCTATGCACCTGCACAAACAATCAAACACTTGCACCCAACGCAATAAAGGGGTTGTCAATCCCTTCACGGTCAATTGCAATGGTGAGATCTGATAGAGATAGATGTAAAAGATTACTAAAACATAAAACAAAATAAAAGTAAATAATTTGCAGCAAGGTATTTTTGGTTTATAGATCTGAAAATATATGATGGAAAATAGACCCGGGGGCCATAGGTTGCACTAGAGGCTTCTCTCTTGAAGGCAAATAGTACGGTGGGTGAACAAATTACTGTCGAGCAATTGATAGAAAAGCGCAAAGTTATGACAATATCTAAGGCAATGATTATGCATATAGGCATCACGTCCATGTCAAGTAGACTGAAATGATTCTGCATCTACTACTATTACTCCACACATCGACCGACTCCTGCCTGCATCTAGACTATTAAGTTCAAGAGAACAGAGTAACACATTAAGTAAGATGACATGATGTAGAGGGATAAACTCAAGCAATATGATGAAAACCCCGTCTTTTTATCCTTGATGGAAACAATACAATATGTGCCTCGCTACCCCTACTATGTCACTGGGTGAGGACACCGCAAGATTGAACCCAAAACTAAGCACCTCTCCCATTGCAAGAAATACCAATCTAGTTGGCCAAACCAAACCGATAATTCGAAGAGAAATACAAAGATATCAAATCATGCATATAAGAATTCAGAGAAGATTCAAATAATATTCATAGATAATCTGATCATAAATCCACAATTCATCGGATCTCGACAAACACACCGCAAAAGAATATTACATCGGATAGAACTCCAAGAACATCGAGGAGAACATGGTATTGAAGATCAAAGAGAGAGAAGAAGCCATCTAGCTACTAGCTATGGACCCGTAGGTCTGAGGTAAGCTACTCACGCTTCATCGGAAGGGCAATAGGGTTGATGTAGATGCCCTCCATGATCGAATCCCCCTCCGGTAGATCGTCGGAAAAGGCCCAAAGATGCGATCTCACGAGTACAGAAGGTTGCGGTGGCAGAAAAGTATTTTCGTGGATGCATCTGATGGTTTGGGAATATTTGGGAATTTATAGGCCAAAGAATAGGGTTAGAGGAGCTCCGAGGGACCCACAAGGCACGGGACGCCCCCCTGGGGCGCGCCCTGCACCCTTGCCGTCGTCTCGGGACTCCTTTGCCTTAGTCTCCAAGTCCTACGTCTGTCTTCTGGTCCAAGAAAAATCATCGTAAAGTTTTATTCCGTTTGGACTCCGTTTGATATTCCTTTTCTGCGAAACTCAAAAACAAGGAAAAAATAGAAACTGGCACTGGGCTCTGGGTTAATAAGTTAGTCCCAAAAATAATATAAAATAGCATATTAATGCATATAAAACATACAAAATAGATAATATAATAGCATTGAACAATAAAAAATTATAGATACGTTGGAGACGTATCAGAGTGCTATATACTCCCTCCGTTCCGAATTAGTTGACTCAGATTTATCTAGATACGGATATATCTAGACACGTTTTAGTGTTAGATACATCCGTATCTATTTAAATCCAAGTCAACTAATTTGGAACGGAGGGAGTAATAAAGAGTAGTTTGAGTTTTTGCTTCTTTACTTTAATGTTTCAATCATAGCAAAGAAAATAATGAAAAAGATCGTATGCTAATCTTATGGAAAGTAAGGACACTACATAAGGAAAAGTGTAAGTGGTAAAATTTATTGAAAGTTGACAAACATAGCATTGGTCAATGATGCAATTCATGAAAAAATTAATAAGGGAAGAGAAGATTCACATGCAAATATACTATCTTGGAAATCTTTTATGATTGTGAGCCCCCATTTAGTATTTTATGCCAAATCCTTGACGTTGGACAAGGAAGACAGTGTAATGATTTATGTTTGTTCATATTCACATAGAAGTTATATTGTCATAGATCCTCTAACATGTGGTGCTTGCCCAACATCTATGCTAGCCAAAAATCCGCACCAAGTAGAGATACTACTTGTGCATCCAAAAACCCTTAAACCCAGTTTCATGTTATAAGAGTCCATTGTACCAACCTATGGATTGAATAAGATCCTTCAAGTAAGTTGTCGTCGATGCATAAGACAATAAAAATTGCTTCTAAATATGTTTGATCTTTTAGTGTAAAGGAAAATAAGCGTTGTACGAACTTGTGATGGCAAAGAAATAAAAGCGACGGACTGCATAATAAAGGTTGCTATCATAAGGGCCAATATAACATGACGTTCCTTTGCATTAAGAGCTTGTGTATCCAAAAATAAAAAGCGCATGACAACCTCTACTTCCCTCTGAGAAGGGCCTATCCTTTACTTTTATGTATTTACTTTTCATGCAAGAGTTAATAGTGTTCTCCTCTATTCCTTTTTATTTTTCTCTTTTGCAAGCATCATGTGGTGGGGAAAGATCTAGGCACATATATCCAGTTGGATATGAGTGATCATGAGTTATTATTGTTGACATCACCCTTGAGGTGAATAGGTTGGGAGGCAAAGTTATAAGCCCCTATATTTCTATGTGTCTGGCTGAAACTTTTTGCTCCATATATATGGTGTGAGTGGTAGCAATCATAGAAGACTAAATGATGGTTGAGTATGTGGACTTGCTAAACAAAAAGCTCCGACATGAGACCCTTCCTGAAAAGATGATGAATTGCAATTGCATTGTTGACTGAGAACATAGTTTGTTAGTTTTCAAGAAAGTTTATTCCTTATACTTCGATGTTGTGATGAATAGTTACTTGCTCATGAGAAGTTTTATGATAATAAATATTGCTATTATAATAATGTTCATGATGCTACTATGTCTGTATTTTGTTTTTGTCGACACCTCTCTCTCTAAACATGTGGACATGATTATCGTTATCGGCTTTCGCTTGAGGGCAAGCGAGGTCTAAGCTTGGGGGATTGATACGTCCATTTTGCATCATATTTTTCTACTGTTATTTAGAGTGTTTTTAATCATTATAACACTTTGTGGTGCAATTCTAATGCCTTTTCTCTATTAATATGCAAGGTTTACATGAAGCGGGAGATTGCCGGCAGCTGGAATTCTGGACCTAAAAAGCTACATCAGAGATACCTATTCTGCACATCTCCAAATGAGCTGAAATTTCACAGAGATTTATTTTGGAATAAATAAAAATTATTGGAGAAAAGAAGTACTAGAGGTACCACCCAGGTGACCACTAGGCACCAGGGCACGCCTACCCCCCTGGCGCGCACTGGTGGGTAGTGGGGCCCCTGGCCAGCCTACAGTGCCCATCTTCTGGTATATAAGCCCATTTGCCCTAGAAAAAAAGGGGAGGACTTTCGGGACGGAGCGCCACTATCTCGAGGCGGAACTTTGGTAGGAGCACTTTTGCTCTCCGGCAGAGCGATTTCGCAGGGGATACTTTCCTCCGGGAGGGGGAAATCGAAGCCATCGTCATCACCACCCTCTCATCATGGGAGGATCAATCTTCATCAACATCTTCACCAGCACCATCTCATATCAAACCCTAGTTCATCTCTTGTGCTCAATATTTGTATCAAAACCTTAGATTGGTACCTGTGAGTGACTAGTTGTGTTGATTACATCTTGTAGTTGATGCTAGTTGGTTTATTTGGTGGAAGATTATATGTTCAGATCCATTATGCTATTTAATAACCCTCTGATCTTGAGCATGAATATGATTTGTGAGTAGTTGCTTTTGTTCTTGAGGACATGAGAGAAGTCTTGTCATAAGTAATCACGTGAATTTGGTATTCGTTCGATATTTTGATGATATGTATGTTGTGATTCCCTTAGTGGTGTTATGTGAACGTTGACTACATGACACTTCACCATCTTTGGGCCTAAGGGAATGCATTGTGGACTAGTAATTAGATGATGGGTTGCTAGAGTGATAGAAGCTTAAACCCTAGTTTATGCGCTATTCCGTAAGGGGCTGATTTGGATCCATATGTTTAATGCTATGGTTAGAGTTTATCTTAATTCTTCTTTCGTAGTTGCGGATGCTTGCGAGATGGGTTAATTGATATGTCCATTTTGCATCATGTTTTCCTACTGTTATTTATAGTGTTTTTATTCATTATAACACTTTGTGGAGTAATTCTAATGCCTTTTCTCTCATAATATGCAAGGTTTCCACAAAGAGGGAGAATACCGGCAACTGGAATTCTGGACCAGAAAAAGCTGCGTCAGAGAACCTATTCTGCACATCTCCAAATGAGCTGATATTTTACGAAGAAATATTTTGGAATATATATTAAATATTGGAGAAAAGAAATACCAGAGGGGGGCACCCAGGTGCCCACTAGGCACCAGGGCGCGCCACCCCCTCCAGGCGCGCCCAAGTGGGTGGTGGGGTCCCTAGCCCACCTCTGGTGCCCATCTTGTGGTACATAAGGTATCTTGACCTAGAAAAAATAAGGAGAGAACTTTTGGGACAGAGCACCACCGTCTCGAGGCGGAACTTGGGTAGGAGCACTTTTGCCCTACGGCAGAGCGATTCTGCCGGGGGAACTTCCCTCCGGGAGGGGGAAATCGAAGCCATCGTCATCACCAACAACCCTCTCATCTTTGGGAGGCCAATCTTCATCAACATCTTCAACATCACCATATCATCTCAAGCCCTAGCTCATCTCTTGTGTTCAATCTTTGTATCAAAACCTTAGATTGGTACCCATGGGTGACTAGTACTGTTGATTACATGTTGATGTTGATGCTAGCCGGTTTATTTGGTGGAAGATTATATGTTCAGATCCATTATGATAATTATTACTCCTCTGATCTTGAGCATTAATATGTTGTGTGAGTAGTTACTTTTGTTCTTGAGGACACGGGAGAAGTCATGTTGCAAGTAATCATGTGAATTTGATATTCGTTCGATAGTTTGATGATATGTATGTTGTGATTCCCTTAGTGGTGTTATGTGAACGTCGACTACATGACAATTCACCATCTTTGGGCCTAAGGAAATGCATTGTGGACCAGTTATTAGACGATGTGTTGCTACAGTGACAGAAGCTTAAACCCTAGTTTATGCGCTATTCCGTAAGGGGCTGATTTGGATCCATATATTAATGCTATGGTTAGATTTTATCTTAATTCTTCTTTCGTAGTTGCGGATGCTTGCAAGAGGGGTTAATCATAAGTGGGAGGCTTGTTCAAGTAAGAACAACACCCAAGCACCGGTCCACCCACATATCAAATTATCAAAGTAGCGAATGATAACCCACAAGTATAGGGGATCGCAATAGTTTTCAAGGGTAGAGTATTCAACCCAAATTTATTGATTCGACACAAGGGGAGCCAAAGAATATTCACGAGTATTAGCAGCTGAGTTGTCAATTCAACCACATCTGAAAGACTTAATATCTGTAGCAAAGTATTTAGTAGCAAAGTAGTATGGAAGTAACGGTAACGGTTGCAAAAGTAACAGTAGCGGTTTTGTAATGATTGTAATAGCAGCAGCAACGAAAGTAACTTAGCAAAGATGAATATGTGAAAAGCTCGTAGGCATGGGATCGGCAATGATAATTGTGTTGGATAATATTCATCATGTAGCAGTCATAACCTAGGGTGACACAGGACTAGCTCCAATTCATCAATATAATGTAGGCATGTATTCCATATATAGTCATATGTGCTTATGGAAAAGAACTTGCATGACATCTTTTGTCCTACCCTCCCGTGGCAGCGGGGTCCTAATGGAAACTAAGGGATATTAAGGCCTCCTTTTAATAGAGAACCGGACCAAAGCATTAGCACTTAGTGAATACATGAACTCCTCAAACTACGATAATCACCGGAAAGAATCCCAATTATTGTCACCTTGGGGTATGTGGATCATAACTCGTAATAGGTGTCTACAACTTGCAAGATAGGATCAAGAACTCACATATATTCATGAAAACATAATAGGTTCAGATCTAACATCATGGCACTCGGGCCATAGTGACAAGCATTAAGCATAGCAAAGTCATAGCAACTGTAACACCCCCTGTATTAAGCTACAGTGATCACCCTTTTGATGAGGCCATGTCATCATGATTAATAGTGCACAATCATCATTAGCATCATATTGCATTTCAACTCCTAAGTCAAATTCAAATTTAAATGAAAGTGGGATATAAAAGTTGTCCAACATAGAAACTAAAATGTCAGATAAATAACAAATATTCCCGAGGCTATTCTAAAATTGAAACCAACATCATTGGAATTGGATAAGTGACTCGAACAACCTCAAACAGTGGATAAAGATAATATTTAATAACCATTTATTAAATCTGAAATAAATATGGAATTATGTTTTGTCCAAACTAATTTTAGGTGTTAAGGAATAATGCACTGGTATTTATGAAATAGGTCACACTTTTTACAAAAACCATTTGAGGCCTAAACATTTAACAGTAGAGAAAAGAGAATAAAGAAAAGAAAAGAAAAAAAAAAAGGCTAAAGGAACCCCCCCCCCCAACTGGGCCTCGGCCCAGCAAGCCACCGGGCTGCCAGGCCGGCCCAGCCGGCGCCTATTAGCCGGCCCACCCCCCGGCCAAACACCCTAACCCTACACCCGATCCCCCTCTCCCCTCGTTTTCTCCTCCCCCCCACATCTGGATCGGGCGCAGGCCGATCCCGTGCCTCGTCGCCGACGCCGCTCGCCGAAGCCGCCCCGTCGCCCGCCCCCCTGTCAGCCCCCACCTCCCGATCCAGATCGGGATCGGGAGACCGAGGGAACGACCCCGTCCTCGGTCGCGGCGACGACCGCGCCGCCTCGCCGTCGCCGTTGGACGCCGCCCGCCCCGGATCCCGCTCTCCCTCGCCCGGCCTGCTCCCTCGACGCCCGCATCCCAGATGCGCTCT